>JAPMOQ010034383.1:0-13011 GCA_026543055.1 Argiope trifasciata
ATTTTTGTATAGTGGATAAGTTACTGGCTTTCAAACCCGAACATCGCTGGTTCGATTTTTGGCGGAATTCAACCTACGTATTGGCACAATTCCGCCAACACCTACGCCAAATATTTATTTGTAGAGTTCTTTGTAAATGTATTTTAAAAAGTTGATTTCAGTATAAAGTATATAAAAAAATTGAAAATGAAGCTTCAAAGTGACTTTAAACAAAATAGAAAGGATAAAAAAAATGACAAATTTTTTTATAATTCATATCTTGATTGCTACAAAATAACAAAATGGAACTTTATTCTAAATAATTGAACTTTTGAAACCATCAAAATGTTTTGTTAACCATAGATTTCACAACAGTTCATGAACAAATTTTAAAAGTTATTAATTTCAAATTTTTAAAGTTATTCTTAAAAATTTATTATAAGTATTTGAATAATATTGTATTAGAATCCAGCTGAGAAATTTTCGGTACTTTTTCATTCTTCCGAGAAATTGTGTTTTGCCATTTCAATATGACTGCTTGGATAAGTGGTTCGTTAGTTGCTCTGCTATTTAGGTGTCTATTGAGATTTTTAGAAATACGCGAATAGTATGGTGAAAGCAGAAATAATTCTTCTACGGAAATGATAGCATGATATCCAATAACATTAGATCCTACTCATGGATTGGTTATTAATTTCTGTAAGAGTTTCATGAGAAGTGTTTATAGAATATTTGTTCTCCATGAAATCTCTCATTTTGTATGTTAACTTCGCACCTGTAGTGATAATTCCCACCGTGGGATTAGTTGTTTATTTCTGTAGGTATTATATGAAATGTGTTTTCTTTATTTATATAATTGAAAAATTTTTCAAGAATTTTTTTATTTTTGCTTCGGCTTTATTTCAATCATTGTTTCAAGTTACAATGAAATAAAATTTCAAATAACCTCTTAGGAATCTCATACTAAATCTTTCTCATTTCATTCAATATGTCTATAACTTGAGAATAATTCTAAATTCTTACAAATTTCTTATATCTTGCTATTAACAAAAAAGGTTTTTAAATGATATGTCATCAATTAAATCATATATTGATAGCAACTCTAGAAATTTCAAAAGTGTGTGATTACTTGTATGAATTTTCAAGTAAAATTAATTATTTTAACTGTGTTGAAATAATAAGTTTAAACATATAAATAAATTCAGCATGCTCGAACTTTTCTGGGATATTAAATTTATGATCATTTGAATATTTTAAATCCATAAAAAATTGTTATTAAAGTTGGTAGTACTATTTCAGAATAAAACACTTGAGTAAGAGGCAGATTAAAATTAACAAAAGATAATTCTAAGCAGAATTATAAATAGATTATAATGTAGATTGATTATTTTTACTAAAATAATGACCAAGAAAATTCATCAGCAAATGATTAATAAAAAGATCATATTTATTTCTATAGTAAGAGTTATCTTGCTACATGTTGTTCTACTTAAGATAAAACAGACAATAAAAAAAATGTGATTACTTTCCTCATTTTTCATATACAGAATATAGTTATTTTATTGAGTTTAGTAAGTTTAGAAAGAAAATCCTAAATTGTTTCAGACTCCTCTTTGTAATTTATCATAAATACATTTATCTGAAAAAATGTATAATTTTTTATTTATTTATTTTTAGTTAAATTTAGAATTAATAATGTTTTGATTATAGCTGTTTGATTATATTTGATTTATTGCTATCAAAATCTATCTTGTTACTTGACATATATTCAGTTATTTTGCAAATAAATAGAAAATTATATAAAAAATGGAAGTTTTCATGCAAGTTTATTAGAAAGAGTTGTATTGTAAGTAAGTAGGAAGTTAAACAAATGATCAAAAACTTGATCATCCACATTATCAAAGGTATCCCCAAATTAATTAATTTTGCTTATTATGTCTGAAATGTATATCATTTGTTAAACTAATTTTTCTTTTCTAAAAATTTTCTTTCAACTCAAATGATATCTTAGTTTGAGATATTCATGAATTTTATTTCAGTGTAAATATGAAATGAAATCCTGATTATAATCAAAACTCCAGGGTTAACTAGATTTTCTCCTTGTTTTAAGCAAAATTAAAGAAACTACTGTGAATAAGAACTTATTTTATTTATATAAATGTTAATATTTTGCAGTTTTATTTTATTTATAGCTTTTCTTTATGTCAGCTTTTCTTATGTTAATTTTATTGATTAATTTATTTCATTTGGATAATTCATTTTTGAAACTAATGTAAAAGCTGTGGTTGAAACGAAATATTATTAGTTTATTTCATTTCCAAAAAAGTTTAATACCAGATTCATTACCTAAATGGTTCTATTGCATTTTAGCTTTTGTATATTCTTCATTATTTGTAGGTTTGTTATCCATTTTCTAAGTTCTCACTTTATCCCGTTCCCATTTTAATTTTTTTTCTTTTAATGTTGCTATATTTGTTTAAATAAATATTAATAACTCTGTACCATTATTTGGAAGTATAAGCAACTTTCTCTTTTGAATAATTACTAGAAGTTTTGCTCTGTTCTATTTTTAGATATTGATGCATTAGCTGTACATCAATTACATTGCCAATGATTGCACAATTAGTTATATATATATTTCATTATTATAGTTTTCACTATATATGTATTAATATGCAAGAAATGTTTTTGTAAGAATTCAAAGTTTTTAATACATAATTTTTATAATTTTTTTCTCTCTAGGTTAACTTGACTCCAAATTTGATATAATACAGGAGTAAGAGAAAGATTTACATGTTTTAAGCTGAACAAAATTTTATACAAATACTCTGTTGCATAATCACATATGAATTACAGAAAAATAATGTAAGAATTGTATTTTAACATTTAATGCAGGATTTTAGGAAAAAAGACTTTTATTCATTATTTTTGCAGCAAATAGTTTCTTGCCATGTAACAAGACCGAATTAATTCTTTGCATAGTATAAAATATAATTCTATATATAACTATTTTACTGTTTTTTTTTTCCTTGAGAAAAAGCTGTTTAAAGTGTATTGTGCAAAATCACTATATTAATTACTTGAGACTTATTTACAATGAGTAATCTTTCTGCAAAAAAGAAGAAAAAGTATGCTTGTGAAGCATGTGGTAAAGCATATTCTACTAGAAGCCATCTAAATGATCATCTTCGTGCTCATACAAATGATAAGCCTTATGTGTGTGACATGTGTGGATTTTCATTTTCTCGGAGATATGAATTTAATAGACATTATCGAACTCATACAAATGAGAGACCTTATTCATGTGAAGTATGTGGAAAAGCATTTGCTGTTAAATTTACTTTAAGTAAACATTACCTTACTCATACAAATGAGAAAAATTACTTGTGTGATGTATGTGGGCTCACATTTGCAGCAAAAAATTATTTTCAAAGACATTACCGTATCCACACTAATAAAGAACGCTATATGTGTGGTTTGTGTGGCAAGTCATACTCTGAAAAGAGTACCCTAAAGAATCATCATCGTGTTCATACAGATGAAAAGCCATTTACATGTGATGTGTGCAATAAGTCATATGCTATTAAACAAAATTTAGTTGTACATTATAGGACTCATACAAATGAAAAATCACAGTTTAAATGTGATTCTTGTGAAAAGGCATTTTTTTACAAAAGTGCATTAAAAAATCACTATGTTGTTCATACGAAAGAAAAGTCATATATATGCGATGTTTGTGGAAAGAAATTTGCATATAAAAAGGTTTTAAAAACTCATTATTATAGTCATACTGGTTTGAGACCTTATGTTTGCAGTCTGTGTGGTAAAGCTTTTTCTCAAAAGTGTCACTTGAATCGTCATTTCACTATTCATACAAATCCAAACAATCGTAATAGTTTAGAAATGACACTTTCTCAAGAAAGTTTATAACAAAATTTGCTTTTTCTTATGACAATACTAATTATATTTTTTGCAAGCATACTGATTAAAAAAATTCTTTATATTCAGATTGTCCATGGGTAAAACCTGAAAATTGGTCAGGAAAACATAAATGATGTAAGTGCTAGGTTTCACTATTTTCATTGAGCATGATGACAAT
The DNA here is from genome assembly GCA_026543055.1 of Argiope trifasciata. Lineage (NCBI taxonomy): Eukaryota > Metazoa > Arthropoda > Arachnida > Araneae > Araneidae > Argiope > Argiope trifasciata. The sequence goes on from JAPMOQ010034383.1 coordinate 4,079, forward strand.
CCAAACACAGCATGCTTATAATTTCAAAACAGATGGCTTTATAGTGTTAAATCTGTTTGTAATTTTAGAATGGGCTGACCATAATAAAGTTGGATGATCTATCATCCCAAGAGCCTAAGTGTATTGAAGTAATGTCAGTATTTCTCAAAAAATTCAGTTGTGAAAAAATTATGCTTATACAGAGCAATTCCCAATTTGCAGGTTTTGATCAATTGATTGATTGTTTAAATATAACCTACTCTTATGAGTAGGAGAAGAAGCAATATTGAAAAGTACATGGAGCTAAAGTTAAAACTCCAAATTTAATCAAGAATCGATAGATATTAATGCAGGCTGCCTATTTGAATGACCCAAATTCTGCCTCATAATCTAAAACAGGAAGTCTTTTGCTTGGGAATACTTGACTAATCCTTCAAAAAGGAATACACTCAGGTTAGGATGAATATGGTTACTATAGGAAACCTGTAGTTCAATATTTCAAAAATATATGTTTTAAAAGCTGCTTGGATAATTTATTACATCTGTTTAATGTTTATTGATAAGTTGTAAACAGTTAATTTTGAAAATTGAAAAGGTAATTATTTTACATAACTAATAGGTTGATGTAGATTTTAGTAATTTAAATGGACATTATTGTACAAAAATCATCTATTCACTATGATATGTGCAAAAAATCATCTTCAAAAAAGAGTAAAGAAATAAAATGTTCTTGTTCATACTAGTATGTATTTTTTAATGAAAAACCTTTAATTTTCTATATTCTCATATCATACTTAGATCAAAGGTGACTCTTTAACTAACTGTAAATAAGAGATACATATGCATTGTTTGAAAAATATTTTCTTATAGAATATGAACCATCAAATTAGAAAATTTAAATTTTATTTACAACTTAATTATAAATTGATTAAATTATTCTCTTTAAAGCCTTTGTCTTATTTTAAAGAACCTTGCCATGATTACTGTGAACTAGACATGAATGTTATAAATTTTACTTAATGAAATATGTTAAAAGATTAAAAATTTAGGATTGGCGATGATTTGAAATCCACAAATCAAAGATATTCTATTTTCCCATTTTATCATTGAACATTTGATTGCAATACTTTAGTTAAAATTTTTCCTAGGAGATGTTTGCAGCAAGAACAAATAGGCTTCATATATGTTCATATAGTGATATTTTTAAATCTAATTTAAACATAATTTCATAATTTTTTATCTTAATTTAACCTATAGTAATTTCATACTAAAATCTCTTATTTCCATACCTGATTCCTCCTTTTATTTAATTATTACTCTCAGTAAAAAGCCTGAAATATGAAAGTTCCCACACTTTGAATGAAAGGATAAAAATCTATCAAGCTAAGTGAAGTTTTTAAAAAGATATCTGGATTTCTCTTATATTACACAACATGTGTCAAAGAATTCCTGTTAGAATATCACAGTATAAAGTTACCAGGAAAAATATGTTAATCTCTTTTGCTCTTGTGGTGTGCTTATAGATTGATGTATCTTGATTTTTTTTTTTTTTTTGCTTGTTTTTAAATTATGCCTGCCTCCTGGGATGGAGTAAAAGTAAAATTTAAAATTTTCAAAATGGCCTTCACTTTTTGGTCATGAAACTGCTTATATATATATATATATATAGTTGATGTACAAATTATTAATATTAGGCATTATTTAAAAGTGCACTTTTTTAAATATTATAAAATAACATTGAATTTAGCAGAATTTTATTATTGAATAAAAGAATGTACCTCAAAAATTTTAATGTAATTTTAACATGAGATCTTATATTCCCCCCCCCCCCTCAAACACCTGTCTATTAAGGTTATCTTTGTATAGCATTCAAGTTATTTTTGTTATTTTGCTAATTGTTACATGATTATTTGCTTAGTAAAGTGTTATATATAAAAGTGAGTTGTTATTTTGTATCAAGTTAGGATTGTCTGGAAGTTGTTTAATTGCTCAATTATCTTTCACTTGTAAAAGGCATGTGTAAAGTGCATTAATCATTATCTTCAGAATCCAAACTCAGCTTTTCCATCTTCTTTTCTTTTAAATAACTTGGAGCAATTTTTTGAGAAATTCACAAATTTGTAACATGTATTCAACACTTTACTAGAAATCAATTACCAAAAAGCTGTTTCTGTTATGAATCAGTTGTTTAACAACTATTATAATAAACTCGAAAATACAGCCTTCAACAAAAAGCACTATTTATTGGTTCAGACTGTGACTCTTGAACTGCAAACAGATGACATCTTTCCTGAAATGTTACGTGTTGTCATTTCATTGATTGAATTTGGATTATTTCTTTAAAAAGAAAATTCTATTCACTGTTATTTAGATTAGATATTTGCTATTTTCTGTTCTATAATAGATATCTTTTCTGATTATAAATTAATAATGAAAATTATATAGCATAGCAATTTTAAAAATGCCTTTTGAGTTAATAATAAAACTATTTTATTGTAAATTATGTGCATTTTTAAACCCAAGAAATACTTGCTTTTTAATAGCAGCTGATATTTGTAAGTAAAGCAAATTTAAAACAAAAACACTTTTTTTTTGTATATTTAATGTTACCCAAATTTGCTTGAATCATCTTCAAAACCTATGTATAATTTGTAATTTATCAATTCTATTGTAGTTCTCTTTCTATTTCAATATAATTTAATGTATGCTAAACTTGACTGGTTCAAACAGGGAATGTATAACCACAATAGCTCTTATTCCTCTATCCACATTCTTGATAATGTTATTTATCACACAATATTAAAGAAAATTGTTGTGTTTTTATTTTTGTGCACTTAAAGCTGTTTTTCTTTTGATAATGCATGCTTTGTACAAATGATGCATTTCAAGCTGAATTACTAAAAAAAAAAAAAAATAGTCCTGTTGCTAAATTTGTTTAGCTTGCTTTGAAGAAGTTTGCTTTTCTATAAGAATTGTGCTTTTTTTTTCTCTCCCCCCCTTTTTTTGTCTGATCTGAATTTTTAATTCTTTTCATCATAAATATTTACTTTATTTAAAGCAATTTACATGATGATAATTTTATTTTTATTTCACATTTGTCACTATTCTGTCAGATAATAACAAAATTTTTGTTTTGCCTTGGAATTATCTTTTGAAAATTATATTAAATCTGCGAACATGAAATTGTATGTCTGTTTCAAACTCATGCAATTTTTACATCTTCTGACAGATTCTAACAAAATTTGGTACATATTTCTTAGTATTTGGATGGATTAATAATGCAATAAAAATTTTCTGTGTCCTTTTAAAATGAATAAAATTGGAGTAAAAGGCATTTTAAACATTTTTTCACCATAATTTCAGGGCATTAAAATTTTTTTTCACTGTTTTTAAATTCTAAAAAGATTAGTTTTTTAGTGATTCTATTTTTATTTCCATATAATTTTTCTATGATTTTTATTAATTTTTTTATATTTAAATCATTTTTTGTTGAAATATTTATTTCATTATTTAATCACATCGATGTTTGTGCACTTTTTCCAGAATTAAAGTTTTCTTAAAACATTTATATATATTTTTCATGAAATATGTACCTTTTAATATACCACTGTTTTTAAAAATGATTGCTAATTTTTCAACTGTTTAAACTAATTTCATTTCATTGAAAGTTTAAAAGTTTAATGTATTCATATCACTTTGCATATCATGTTTTTTTTTTTTTTTTTTTTTTTTTTTTTGAGTTTTCTGAATAGGATTTTTTTTTTCTTTTTTAAGTTTATTTAAAAGATCAAATTTCAAGTATTGCATATCTGATTAAATGTTAGCGAAGATTTGAATATCAAGGTCCTGAACAAGGATGACATTAACAGAAGTTTCAAGAGGGATTTATCTCTCTTGTTAGGAATGTTCTGATCTCCTTGTTAGGAAAAAAAAAAATATCTTATATTGAAACTTTCTTCCTTAAGAAATTTGTACTATTCTCTCCTCCTTGACAGCTTTTCTTCATTTCATCAGAAGCATTATGAAATTTACTGTACATTGTAGATAACTGAATTAGATACTGTAATGTGATAGGGGAAACTATTTCTTTTGAAATCAGAATAAAAAGCTAAAAAGAAAGAAAGAAAAAAAACTCTTTATATTTTGATTATATTTTTTGAAATCAGATATAAAAAGTATTCCTATTAAGTGACATGACTTTTATGAAATAAAAATTGGCAAAATTATTAAAATGATTTTTATTGGGAAGAGTGGTTCTTTGGTTTTGCAAGTTATTTTGGATATATACATAATAAGCAATTAGCTGATCGCTAAAAGCATCTAGCAGAATGATAAATGGATTTAATGCAATTGTAGTGACTAGTTTATAAATATAATTGATTGCGTATTCTCAGAAGTGTGATTGCTATTATGAAATAAAACCCCAAAAAATCAGTCATTAAGAAATTTTAATGTTTATAATTTTTGTTTCTTTTTAATATAAGGTACAAGGAAGTGAAAACTCCTTCTGAGTACTGACACATCAATTTTGGTAACATTTTAAACTATATGAATTATATATATATATGTTTTATTTATTTTAAAATTTTGTGCCTCCTGGAAACTTGTTGATTGTGGGTAGTATTCATTCCATTGTCGTTCGTCACATTTTGATGGAATGCACCCGCTTTATTGACCTTAGACGTAACTATTTTAAATCCAACAATTTTAACTTGGATTTTTTATTGGGTGAAACTCATCATGCAAACATTTTCTTATATATTAGAGATGCTGGAATTTTACATGAAGTTTAGTCTGGTTTTAATAACTTTCACCCTTTTTTAACATTTGAGTAGTTTGAACACAAGCAATTACATTTTTTACAATACAAAACTAATTTTACTTTTATCTTAATGGAGAAATTTTACACTGTTTCGGCGCAGTATATTCTATATCTGGATCTTGCGCCAGAAATCCAAATCCAAATCATTCCATTGTCTTTCAATTATCTATGCTGTTGTAATATACAAAGCTGTATATAACGGATAGAGCATACATTCAGAATTTAAAATTGTACTGAGAGGAATATCCAAAAATATTCTATTAATTCTGTGAGCTTAAAATGATCCCCTCTATCTTTATGCATGTATTTTACACATTTCTATCTATATTTTTTTTACTGCAATTACCTTTCAATTAAACTATACTTTTTGTTTTTAGAATAGAGGTTTTGTTAATTTGAGGAGTCAATATTTGAGATCCGTATAGATTTTGTATAATTATCGCATTGTATGATAACATTTCTGAATGACTGAATTTTAGTTGTAGGAATATAAATATAGAAATGTTGCACAAAAATTCTCATGAAATGTTTGAAATATTTAACATTCTTTTTCAGATTAAATATTTATAAGAACTTAAGATTAAATATGTTTGAATACTTCAATAGGAATTGTATTGAATAACAAAAATAATATTGCTGTTATTATTTTGTATGTTGTGACAGCACTCTGTTATATTACTGTTGTGACAGTATTCTGTTATATAAAGTTTTATTACTTTGTTGAATGAAATTATTTTTCTATTTTATATTGACAAAACATCTTAATATTTTAACAACTATGCATTTAAGATTAGCAATATACATGAGGGAATTTTGATTGTTACTTTGCTGTAGTCAAATATTGATTTATGATGATTGTTATAGCTTTATCTCTGTAATGTTGTATTGTAATGGAAAAATCTCTGAACTTGAATTACTTTTTTACATGCAAGTATTTATGTTGTATTTACATTTTTCTGTATTTAAATCATCAATAAAATTTGAACAGGAAAAAAAAATCATAATTATGTATACATTTATTTGTTTCTTATTCAGTTTTCACTGATGATAATACTTTATCAAATTTTTCATATTTTAAAACCTACATGATAAAGAACTTCAATTTTTGTAAATAATTATAAATTGTTACTATCCATATGCATCCATCATAAACGATATTTTATTTTTATCTGATATTTGCAGGCAATGCTAATCTGTTTTGATTAATGGTAAATGATATTGCAGATCTCTAAAAATAATTTTTAATAAGATTGTATGAGCTGGGATCGTGTGTGAAAAAAAAAAGTAGAAAAGTGTTAGCTAATATCTTTGAAGTTACTATCAAAGTGAAAATTTCAAGTTATACTTACATTTTAAATGTTTTGGTATACCAAGAGTCCCCCCCCCCCCGATACATGGTACTTAAGTAAGTTAAAAATATATTGTTGAAAAATCTTGTTGTTATAGGTATAATTTCTCAGCATACTTTTCATCAAATTTAAAATGTGTAATCACTAACTACATATTAAAAAAGTTATTTTAATTTTTTTTATTTGTATATCTATAATGTTTTTAATGCTAAATATCTTTAAATACCATTTATTTATTTTATAAAGAATTAATATTTACAATAAATATAAGTGAAAATAATAAAAAGCATATAAAAATGTTAATATATTTTTGAATAAATATATCTAATAGTGTTTAGTTTAGTTTTTATTACGATTTTGAGTTCTTTATAAATTTTGCAGAATATCTTGTATCAATATTTTTGTAATAAAAATAAAACAATTTAACTTTTATGTATTGCAGATGCTTTATTCTATTTATAAATAAATCAACTGTCCATATTAACATGCCTAAGTACAATGAATTATGATTATTTGGTAAAGAAATTTGTATAAAAGAAGAATGCTATTTTATTTTGATTTATGATTCAAATTTTATGAAAGTAGATAGAATATAAACGTGATATTATAGTACTTTTACTTAATATTAGTTATATAATTTAAAAAACAATTTATTTGCCATAAAAAATGAAAAAAAATTTTTAAAATATATACAAGTAATTTATTAATTTCACAAGTAATACTATTATTCCCCAAGGAGTCTACTAAGAGCAATACAGATGTTTTTTTCTGATAAGCCTGTCCATTTAAAATCGTTTACATCTTGATTGTTGAGGTACAGCAAAATGATTCTCTATCGAATGTGCGAACTCACTTATTTTTATTTCTTCATCAATCAAATCCTTTATCTGTTTTATTTTCGTAGTCATATTTTATAAACCAGTTTTTTTTATTATCCTCTAGCAACCTTTGGTGACCATCTGGTTCGCTAAGGGTATTGATTATATAAAATTTCAGTTGAATCATTTATATATATTTTCATATTCATGCTTTCGCCTAATTTTATTAAATCTTAGCACTCTGATGTCTTCTCTCAGGCACCATTCGAGGGATTGCATCATTTTTTCGTTTTATTTAATAATTTTCTTAAATTTTGACTAGTTAAAATATGTCGATTAATTTTCCGGAAACATTCAACTTACATTTTTTTTATTTATTTATATTTTGCGGAGCAATAAAACAGTTTTCTTATTCGGCAAATATTTGTGCCTAGAATTACCTTCCGGGGCGATAATGGTTATTTTGTTTAAAGCTGTTTTATTTTCATTCTCTCTCTCCATATATATATATACACTCACTTTTAATTCACATAATTGTGTTCAAAAATCTTTGTAATGAAGACTAGACCCATGACACTATAAACTCTATTAAAAACGTTATATCTGATTTATTTATTTTAAAAATTTCTCGATATCGTGATTTCACTTTTATCTATAAGTAAACTATACAAATATTAATCAGAATTTTTCTTCATTTGAAAAAATACACTCAATTAAATCTTTGATGAAGCAATGAAAACTTAAAATTTTCGAGCAACTGTGTATATTTAGACTATTAAAGAAGTCGAATAGTTGCTTTTGGTTATTTTTCTTTTGATTGTTAACAAACCACTCAAGTATATATAAGAATATGATGTTAATTTTCCTTTTATTGTATAATACAATTAAATTTTGTATAAAAAATATATTATAATTCATGCTATATCAGAATTTTACATATTTTATCTTTAAGAATTTCTAGCATTAACATTTAAAGGAATTCTGTACCATATAGTATTTTAAGTAAATTATTAATGGATATTTTCATTTCCAAATCATTTTTTTCCCTCCTTTTACAAGTAGTAGGTTGAAAATTATGAAACGGGCGTTGAATGACAGTAAAATTAAACAAAAAACGCCCGTTTTATAGTTTCCAACTTAATATATGTGGTTTTGGCCCAACATAAAAAAGTTGTATTTAAACTTCTTAAAGAGCAAACCTATCTACCTTTTCAGGTGACATTAGTGTTCTCGATTATGGTTTCAATTTCAGTCTAGTTGTAGATTATGTTTTCTCTTAATGTAATAATAATAATAATTTTTTAAAAAAGAACACCACTCTAAAAGATAACATCGCTCTTTAATTATAACTTTTTTTTTTTCGTATTATAGTATCAGAATTACAGTTTTGAGATTATTTAAAATATAAACAGATTTGATTTATGAGGTATGTGTTTAAAATTGTTTACAAAGCCTTAATGCTATATTCTTCTCTCACATGTTTGGATATTCTAGAAATCAGAATTCACATAGATGAATATTTAATTGTCAAACAGTAGGATATGTAGTATTATTAATGTTATTCTTATTAGTATTATCTTTAAATAATAAATAATTACAAGTTAATGTAACCGAATAACTTCCCTGGCAGATTCTTAATTATTACATCTTTCATCAAAATCTCATTTATTACAATTGATGGAATTATTCTATTTATCTTCATTAACACCAGAACTGCCGATGTTAAATATATAAATAGTTTTACCACAATTGTCAAATTTACGAGTTTTTTTTATCATCATGGCTTTTATTGTAACTTTTGGATTATGTAAATAAAATTTAATTAGTTTATTAATTAATTTATGTAAATAAAAGAATATAATTTAACAACAACAAATAAACAATAACATTTGATATAATAATTCGGCAATTGTTAATAAAAAAAAACTCGAGAAAAACATTTAGTATTTGCATTTATAGGATATC
>JAPMOQ010034384.1:0-16931 GCA_026543055.1 Argiope trifasciata
ACCAGTAAACCTTTTATATTCCACTTGAAATAAATAGGCTCATTTATCCACAAGCACATCTAAGACGGCGGAGCAATGGGAAGTTATTTATCCTTTCAGGACTCCACGAGATTTTATTTCATGGAGCATTTCTGTATAAATCTGCATTATCCAAGACGCAGCGTGCCAATGGAAGGAGTTGCATTAACGTTTAATTGCGATAAAATAAATTCCGTCTAAAGTTCCGTGAGTGAATCTTTCGGGCCTTAAATGTTCGCAATAATTCACTGTTATTGCTCGCATAAAATTTCTCTCTAATTATTTTTAGAATTTATACAATAAAGATAGGGATAGTTTTTTTAATCGAAAAGTGAAAATTAAAGTGGTTTGTGAAGGAAACTTATCTTTCTAATTTATTGTTTTGTAGATAACTATTCTGGAATTGCTGTTTATTAACTCAAAAATCGAAATAAAAGGGCTGTAAAATTCCGTAATGGAGTGTTATAAAAAGTTATGCGTTTTTAATTCATTTAGAATATATTTTTGAATTTTCTTCTCTTCCTTTTTAAATAGAGACAGACAAACGGAGGGACATGTCTTTTTTATAATTCTGCTGTTCAAAATAATCGATATGGTAAAATATATAGTATCGATATAGTAGACATTTATATTGTAAAATTCCCCTGTCCCATTCACGATTAACGGCATCTCCCGACAGTTGCTCACAAAATATTAATGCCCTCCATTGTTAAAAGCCGTCAGATTTCCAGATATTGAATATCCTAATCTTCGTCTGTTCACATATGGTCATTAAACCACACATGAAATTCTTTATGGGGAAGGGACCTGTCGCTTCTTCAAAGAAAAGGTGCTCAACAGCTGTATTCCTGCCGTTTCCTTTGTGATGGAATCACTGAAAAGTGTTCTATGGAACACGAGTCAAAGGAATGACTATGACGTATCATTGATGGACATTCAAACATCACGAAAGACAGAAGCGACAATTGAGGGAGATCTTTGCTGGATGATTGGCCGTTGGATCGATGACGTGTGTGGATAATTTTTGTGAGAGTAGAGAACGAGATGGGCCGTTTGAGTCGGAGAAGAGACAGATACCTTCTGGATTGCTGACTGTGATTTCAACTCTCCACCTTGGTAGCGGTTTTGATTAACACCTTGTTAGTGTATTGCAGTTTTTTTTTTATTGGAATTAATGTATAACTTTTTCCCTGGACTTTTTTCATGACAGACCTTCAACCTATAAATGTAGTGCAAATAGCGAATATTTAACCTAGATTAGAGCAATTAGTTCTTCTATAAAAATATAAGGCTGTAAATAAAATATTTAATTGGAATTCCACTCTCTTATTTGATCGGTAGCGATCAAGTTATTACAAAATAGTACTGAATTTACGGAAAATGTAAGTAAACAAGAAAGCTCAAAATTTTGTCTTGCAGTTTCCATTCAGCGTTCTGCATACGAGCAAGAAATCTTCTTCATTAGAGGAGATTTTTTTCTTGTTGTAGTTTGTAACTAATCTATCAAATGTGTTATTTTTATTTAATTTTCAAATGTTTGGAAATTTGATTTTTTTATGTTTCTATTATATGGAAATAGAGAAAAGTTCGTGGCAACTTTTAAGTGAGCATCAAGATTGATTTTGATTAACTTCATAAACTACTGGATATTTAATTTTCAAAAACGTATCATCATGTTTTATTTTTGAAAGTATGGATTTCCAATCCTTGCTTTTCTTTCTTCGATTATTTATTTTTTATATTAGTTCATTAAGTCCTTCCAGATTATTTAAAACTTATTTTTATCTATAATTTTTTTAATATTTTTTCTAAATATAAAATAAATGTGTGCTTTTTTCCCCCGCAAAAAGAATGAAGCAGGTCTTTAAAAGACTATCCGCCAAAAGTTTTGAGCATTTTAAATATTTGAGCACACATAATTACACATACACATAATTCATGATTACACATAATTACACAGAGTACACATAATTCATGATTACATGTATTACACATAGTACACATAATTACACAGAGTACACATAATTCATGATTACATGTATTACACATAGTACACATAATTACACAGAGTTCACATAATTCATGATTACATGTATTACACATAGTACACATAATTACACAGAGTTCACATAATTCATGATTACATGTTTTACAGAGAATACAGATAATGCGTGAAGTATTCGAAATTTACTGTTAATAAAAACCAAATCATAGGAATTCTTTGATAAGATATATGCTTAAATTTTCGGTGAGTAAAATTCTTTATTTAAATATAATATTCCAAAATCAAAACCTACATGCTCTCTGATTTCGTACTATGCGACTTTATCTTGGATAAAAAATTTGCTTCAGGATTTATGATGCAAAGCAGTGATAAAGCCTCTGTGAAAAGGCGAAATAGGTTTTCAATACGTATTTACGAATTTGAACGAACCAGCACATAAGCGTACTTTGCACAAATTAGTAATTACTAAGAAAATAGCAGTTAGCAATAGCTTGCCCAAAGGTTTTTGATTTTTTTTCCTTTGAGGAATCTATACAGCTGCTGGATGTATTTGTAATTTTAGTTATCTTTATTTTATTAGTTCTGTTCTTATGTTATTTATATGGATTTGATTTATCTCTGTGAATTTTTATATTCATTTAAATATGATATTGTATCTGACAACGGATGCTAAGATTTATCTCTGTGTATTTTTTATATTCATTTAAGGGTACCACAAATGAACCTTACAGATGAAACTAAAGACAGATATGATGCAATAATTCTTTTAATCACAAGTAGACAGCAGCGAGGAATTCGGCAGGAGAAGTGTTCTCGAACCGAAACTCAAAATCTGCGAAACTAAAGTGGATCCAACACAAATGAAAACGCTTAAAGGAGCATATTTTCCTGTTGAACTTAAGTCCAAATGCGATTCACTTTGCTCATAAACAGTCCGGAAGTCACCATTGAAGTGATTTGAGTAATTATTTAAGTAAGAAATTCAATAATCAGGTGCTAACCACCACAATATTTTATTCACTGCTTACTTCGTTCGTCTTGTTATATCTGTTGCCAGATACAATATCATATTTAAATGAATGTAAAAAATACTCAGAGATAAATCATAACAGCCATTGCCAGAAAAAATATTAAATTTGAATGAATATAAAAATACACAGAAAAAAATTATCATAACAGCCATTACCAGATACAATATCAAATTTGAATGAATATAAAAAATACACAGAGTTAAATCATAACAGCTGCCACCAGATACAATATCATTTTTAAATGAATATAAAAAATACTCATATATATATATAAATCAAATACATATAAAGAACACAAGAACAGAGCTAATAAAATAAAGATAACTAATATTACAAATACATCCAGCAACAGATGTCTTAAAACATTCTTTATTATTTTGATTATCATTTAATGATCCGCTATTACAGATAGAGACGAAGTGGTGAAAAACCTTCCGTCACAAAATCGAAACACAATTAAATCGTTTTTTAAAGCAAAATATGGTGAATGGCCGAAAAGTGACTTGCCAATATGTAATTTACCATTTCTAATTTAATAATAACTACTAGTAATAATTTTAAAAAAATTAAAACGTATATAATAACGTTTATGTTCTCAGGACTAAATTCAGACTGACATCAAAGACTTATACATCTCCTTTATCCCTCCCCCCCTTCCAGTTTCTACTTCACTGATCTGCTATCTAAATAAATAAAAAAGAATGTTTGTCTGTATTTCTCTTATACGTGGCCGTACCGCTTATCCGATTCGGATAAAATTTCAACAACATATTGCTAGCACTTACAAGTTGGTTATGGATATATTAAAATTATCTGATATGTAAAAAATATTTTCAGATCTATTAACCAAAGATTAACCTCCAAATAACTCGCCAAGGAGACACAACAGATTCATTAAAAATGCTAAATTCAAGCTAGACATTAATATTTCGTAGCTATTGTAAGTCTTTCTTTGAGGTAATAGTTTTATTAGAGAATGTGGGAAAAAGTTTCAGGAGAATCAATCCTATAACTTTGAAATTTTAACAAAACATTTTATAAAATGTTAGCGTTTTTTACCGTAACTTCCGAAAATATTAGACTGCAAATAATTTTTCATCATGTTAGTTTTTAAATAATTGTCTTTTCAACTATATTAAAGATTTTATGATACAAATATTTTTTTTATGTTTAATCAATTTTAAAACAAAATATTTTAATCACATTTTCTAATATTAGACTTGAGAATACTGTACGAATACTAAACGAATCACGAAATACAATAAGTGGTTTCTTTCATTACTATTCTGAAAGAACTCTAAGCTTTACAATATTAAAAGAATACCCAAATCCAATTCATAAAAATGAATATTTATTTGTAGAATGTAATAATAAAAATAGAATAAATACTATTTATGTTTCTCTTTGATAAATTCTTTAATTTCAATAAAGATATCCATCGCCTACACGAAAATAAATATTATTTTTATTTTTATTTAATAATAAGTCTTTCTCTGAGGTAATATATAGTATTATTAGAGAGTGTGCGAGGAAGTTTTAGAGGAGCCGATCCTATAGGTTTGGAATTTTAAATAAACATTTAATAAAATGTTAGCGTTTTTTTGCAGGAACTTCCGAAAATATTATAGTGCAAAGTATTTTCCGCCATCTTAGTTTTCAAATAATTATATTTTCAACTATATTAAAGATTTTATGGTATAAATATATTTTCTATGCTTAAACAATTTTAAAAGAAAATATTTTAATCAAATTTTCTAATATTGAATTTGATAATACTGAACGGATAGGAAACGAATCACGAGATAGAATAAATAGTTTCTTTCATTAGCATTCTGAAAGAACACCGAGCTTCACAATCCTAAAAGAAAACATAAATCTAATATAATTCATAAAAATTAATATTTGTTTGTGGAATAGAATAATAAATATTATTTATGCTTCTCCTTCATGTATCCTTCCATTTCAATGAATATATTCACTGTCGATAAGAAAATAAATATCATTCTTCCAATCATACTTAATTAAAAAAGATAACTGTTTCAAATTCCAAACAATATTTCCAAGATCATTTCCTCTGCGGCAGCAACGTGCTGGTTTCCAGCTAGTATTTTATATATTTCAATCGTCTTTGTATAGTGGTGTTCCGAACAAGAATTCAATTCAATCTGGTTTCTTTTTTGTATTCGTTGCCTTCCCTTACAATATGTCAGTCCTGAATTTATCCTCTTTTTTTATTAATCCATAACTGGGGACATGAGTTTCCTCAAGCATGAAGACATATGAAATCGAAATGATATCGTTATTACTTTTAGTTTTTGTCTTTAGTTTTCGTAAAAGCAGCATTGGAAACACAATAGATTCTGGAAATCACGTAGTTACCAGAAATATTATAAATCTTAATTTTTATATTATTAAATGTTGGAAAGATGCTATAAGAAAAATCTAAACATATTATCTAACCTTTAACTATATTTAAATATTTTTTATGGAATTACAATAATGTGAATAATTGTTAGAATTGAATGCACGAAAGGGAAGAATTCAATATTTTAAAATATTATTTTTGAAATAATTCTTCATTCTTTTTGCATTATTCAAATTGAAAGTAGTTTCAGAGACATGGAGTCAATGACTCCATAAATAACAACAAAAACTTGTTGAACGTACGTTTTCATACTTAGACTTCCGCAAACGTACTGCTGAAAGAATAGCTTGAAGTTACTGAAAAAACACCTGCATTCAAGAACAAAATACCTCGTGATAATCAGAGCTAATGTACAACATAGAGTCATTTTGATTCCCGTATTCAATTGCGAGTTAAGTCTGATTTAAAGTCATGCTCATTCTCTGTTGTAATTTATCAGAAAGAAAAAAAAAATAATCGAAGCAAAATCTATGAAGATTGAAGAGTTTCACTAACTTTAAGTTAGGAGTTTTTACTAAAATGTACGAAGTATGTAGATGAACACAAAAAATACATCCAAATAAATATTTCTGTAAAACAATACAAAGAACATTAAATACTAAATTATGAAGCTGCCTGTTGTAATTTAAATAAATGTTCGTTAGCAAATTTTCATGAAGAACGAACAGAAGCTTATCAGACTACTTTCAGATTCAAGTTAGCATCAAAATTATTGATATTTTTTAACTTAAACGTTGGCTTCTAGTTGAACTAAATAGAAATCTTCTTGTCGAATCACTGCTAAACTTAACCATTTTTATTCATTACATTTATTCAGTTTCCTTTTATAGTCATGTGTTTAAATGATGCAAATAATCATTTTGAAACTGCAAGTTTTTTTCCCCTGAAAAAATATGTTTGTGTCTAAAATGTACATTACCTTCCCTAGCACCGAAACTGAAATTCTCGCTCGATTTAAAGCGAAATGCTCAACAAACACATGAAAAAGAAGCCGAAAAAAGAGGGAAAACTTTTCAGAAACAAGCAAGATTCCAAGTAGTTGTATGGAAAGGAAAACCTTTCTGTTCTACTGGTTCCAAGCACGTGTAGGACTTAAAGTACTTTGGGAAACGAAAATTTAGGTCCTCTGAATTAAACCACCCGTGTCCGATGGGTTCGGGAAGCAGGCTTGCAAAGAGGGTCGTTTTGCTGGTGCAGAAATTCGCCTACTATGTTTATACAGTTGGAGGTTTTACAGTTCTTGCCATTCTACTTTAGGGACTGCCCACAAATGAAATTTCCTATAGTTTTTTTTAGATTAGGAACAATTCTCCAAATTTTGGGAGACTGATTTTGGGACTAACTGAATAAAAATGGACTAAAAAGAGTAAAGAAAACAAAAGTTTTCAGTAAACGCAATAGAAAAAAAATGAAATTTAGACAATATATTTCTGAATAATTAAACAATATACAATTAAATATCAAATTACCATTGATTTTAATGCCTAATGTACCTACTATATTAATATATTTGTTTTTACAGTTCCTGCCATTCTGCTTCAGGGACTGCCAACAAATGAAATTTCCTATAGGGTTTTAGATTAGGAACAATTCTCCAAATTTTGGGAGACTGATACAATCGACTGAAGACTGACTGAACAAAAATAACAAAATATAGACTGTAACAAAAGTTTTCAGCGATCACAAAATAAAAAAAATGAAGTTTAGACATTTTAATTCGAAAGAATTAAACAATAGGCATCTAAATGTGAAATTACCATTGTTTTTAATGCCTACTATGCCTAATACTAAATTCGCCTACTACGTTTATACAGTTGAAGGTTTTATAGTTCTTGCCATTCTACTTCAGGGACTGCCCACAAATGAAATTTCCTATAGTTTTTTTAGATTAGTAACAATTTTTTAAATTTTGGGAGACTGATACGATCAACTGAGAACTGACTGAACAAAAATGGAGTGAATAGATTGAACTATATATAGACTGAAACAAAAGATGGACCGTACCAAAAGCTTTTAGAGATCACAAAAAAAATGAAATTTAGACATTTGAATTCGAAACAATTAAACAATAGACATTTAAAGGAGAAATTACCATTGTTTTTAATGCCTAATATGCCTACATCTAAATTCACCTACTATCTTTATACACAAAATTACGAGGTCCGTCCCAAAATAGCCCTCGTGTTGCTTTAAACGGGACGTTAATATAACTAAACTAAACCTAAACCGAAATATATTGCAAATGCTCAAATGCAGTAAATAGTATTGTTTAACTTTTTAAAAAATTAAAATGTTAAAAAAATTATTTTGTTCATTTACATATTTAAAACCTTTTTTCTGAATTTTAAAGATAAACCAAAAATGCAAACGATATACAATGCAAACGATTTTTTTTTCCAACTCAGATTTATGTGAAACATAAAATTTCTAGACTAAACATCTTTTTAGAGAAAGTTGAAAAGTGATCTGCTTAAACTTTCTTAACAGAATAGCTAGTTTACAAAATAAACTGACCGTCAAATTTTTTCTTTACTTAAGAAACGGAAGAATTGAGGGCTTCGAGCAAAAACAGGGCATCCGTTTTAAATTAAGGGGATTTTTAATGTAAAGTTTAGGGCAAACAATTATCCTATTTTCACATGGATTGAATGTGTGTTTAAAAGAAATTTATGCCATGCCGGGAATTAGTTAAAATAATCTGTTCTGAACTTTCAACATTTATCTTAAAGATAATCAAAAATGGTAATATATAGATATATATTACCACTTAGAAATTTGAAAACAGATTAAAAATGGACCTTTATTTAAATGGATTTAAAGCCAGAGAGATATAATTCTAAATTTACCTTGTTTTTCTCATATATTAACTCTACATAGAATATTTTGTGTTTATATTCGCCGTATGGTCAAGAGTATATAGGACTCTATCTCTCCATAAAAAACGGAGCACAAAGTATGTTATATATCCACTAATTTTCTATAAAGATATGAAAAAGTCCAGCTATGCAGCTTATTTCTTTCTTTTAGACCTATTATATTCACAAACAGGTATGAGATACAAAATGTATATTTTAATTTCATTGTAGACTGTGCCGTAGAAATTCGTCGAATTCGATATGAAATTTCTTGAGGGTTAAATATTTTCTACTACTATTAAATGTCTGGTATTTTTTAACATAGTATAATTTAATTGCATTGCTCTTTCTCTCTTTCTACTCGATTCTGATTAGATTCCGTTAGATTTTTCGTTAGAATCCATTTATATAGTAATTATGCAAGAAATCAGAGTACAATTTTGAAAGGAAATTATATATTGATCTCTTACTATTTAGAAATTAACTCTTGAGTCATGATAAGAAGGTATAGCCTGTATATTCAGGAGAAGCAGAAGAGGAGCATTCTTCTCTCGATTTTCTCAAATCATTAATAATCTATCAAATATTCTGCTTCCCCTAAATATACAAGGTACTTCTTATCATTGCTCAGTAGTTGATTTCTAAATAGTTTGAGATTGACATAATTTTTCAATTTTAAGAAAATATACTTTAGAAAACAGGAAGAATTATATTATGTAATATTTTTTGAGTCAATGGATAACTTTCTGAAATACTACGAAATTAATTTCTAGATATATTTCCTCTATTCTATTAGTCATATTTAGTAAAATAATTTTCCAACTAAAAAAATTTTAAGTTTTGTATAATAAATTTGACCAAATTAGGAAACATTGAAAAAATAATTTAAACGAATTTCACAGCTAAATTTGTGGTTCTCGAGGTAAATTTAAGGATCTGTTTAGATTTGAAATTATATACTGTTCTGTTATATTCTTATATTGTTCTTTAAAATAAATTTTTATGTAATCTTTATTTAGTTTAAAGCCATGCAATTAGGGCAATTTTAGTCGTAAAACAATATATATATTAGGAAGTCGTCTACATTTTTTAAATGTCATTAATATGATTTAAAACTCTTTAAAAATTAAACATTACAAATTTTACAAAAATATATTTATTGATTCGAACAATATGAAGCATAATTTTGCACATCAGTTAAAATGTTATTCTATTAGAATCATATTTATCTCTATCGTTTTAGAAACAGAGCCCCTGAATAATGAATGATCTAGCGTAGGAACCAATTTTCACCAACTTGCCATTTTGAAATATAGATTAAAGATTTCATGAATTCGAAATTGTTAACCACCAGATATAATCAGTGATAGAATATTGATATATAAGTTATTCAGCAAGTAATTAAATGTTATATTGAGAATTAATGATGAAATCTTAACGGTATTTCGAGAAAGCAAAATTTTACAGGAAATTTTTTCATCAATGAGGTCGGTGAGGTGAGAAAAGATTATATATTTATAAGACGAGGGTCTCGTGGCATTCTTCGGAAACTTGAGGTCCAGAGTTATGTCGGTGTGGTAAAACAAGATGATACATTTATAAGATGAGAGTTTCTTGGCATTCTTCGGAAGCTTTGGTACCAAAGTCCTGTTGGTGTGTTAAAACAAGATTATACATTTATAAGATGAAGGTCTCTTGGCATTCTTCGGAAACTTGAAGTCCTGAGTCATATCGGTGTGGTAAAACAAGCCGATACATTTATAAGATGAGAGTTTCTTGGCATTCTTCTGAAACTTGAGGCTCAGAGTCCTGTCGGTGTCTAAAAACAAGATGATACATTTATAAGATGAGGGTCTCATGGCATTATTCGAAAACTTGAGGCCCATAGTCCTGTTGGTGTGTTAAAACAAGATTATACATTTCTAAGATGAGAGTCCCTTGGCATTCTTCAGAAGCTTGAGCCAAAAAAAGTCACGCCAAAATAGCAAATGCCATTGCTCTTTGTTATCACCCCTTCCGAAAAACTGACTCGGCATGTTCTCCTTTCCAGATCTGGTCTCATGAAAACTGATTAATGAGTGGTTTCTTCAGAAATTTGAATAACTTTGTGTGTGTGTTCAGTTATTCAGATTTTGTAATGTCTGATGAAAGATGCAACTGTTATTATATTTATGGTCTTATGTGCGTTTTGTGTGTTTGAATAACCAGCATCATACTCTTCTCCCATTGACTTCTGAATGTAATGACGTAGTTTAGTTTGTGCTTCGTAAGATAATAAAGAAAACTGAATATGAATTTTGAATGTTTTTCTTCCGTTTTACTGGATCTCAAATTTGATCCAAATCTATAATCCTTCCCCACTTTTCTCTCTTTCCCTGCTGACTTTTGGGTGTAATGAAATCGTATGGCAAATTTGCGTTTCTTAAAATAATACAGAAAACTAAATATGCCTTTTGAATGCTTTGCTACCATTTAGTTTTTATTTTCTTCATATTGACGCTCGTTTAAGGCAACACGAGGGCTATTTTGGGATGGACCTCGTCGTTTTGGACCAAGATCAGATAACGAGGACGACACCTGAACTGGCACCCCCCTCTCCACACCACACCAGCGGGAGGACGTTGGGCCTGACAGATTTAACGTGTAAGAGACACCCTCACACCTCGCTTCTTCGGTGGTATCGAATCTCGAACCTGAAACCCTCCGGTTCCGAAGCCGAGACCTTACCACCAGGCTCCCTAGGCCGTTTTACTACCATTTCATTCCAACTAATATCTGACGAAATTTATAATTTTGGATTCTAAATTTTATTTAGATCGTTGCGTTTTCAAGTTATCACATGTAACAAACCAATTTATGATTCAACTGATATGGCGCAATATTTGATACCTATTCACAATTTTGACGATAAATCTGTGTATCCATTCATAAATTCCATCCATACTTTCTCTCATTTTTGAATCACTGGGTTTTTCGTGCACGATTTCCCTTGCACGTATTCAGTGAAAAGTTTTCTGGATATCTATGAATGTAGTTTAAGAATATATATGACAGTTAATCTTTTTTGCTTGATATGTTAATGTGGTTAAAAAAAAAAAGGCAGGAAAATATGATTTTAAAAATTTGTTTAAGAACTCAGAGAAGTCTGAAAAGTTGGAACTCTTAAAAGAATTTGAGCTCGAATATTTTGATGATTACATCATTTACTTTTTATAAGGTCGGTTCATATACCAACAAATTAAAAAAAATGAGAAATAATTTTCCTGGTCAGCAAAATCCTCATCTCAAAGAGGACATTAGATTTTTTTTTTTTGCTGTAGTCTAAAAAAGTATTTGGAGAATAAAAAATGATTCATAAATCATAAGCAAGAATACTAAATAATAAAAAAAATGGAAAAAAAAGTCAGAAAAAATTTAATCTGTATTTTCAGTTCCCTTTTCTTAAAATTCTTTTTCAAGCCAGGCCAGTATGATAAGAATATAAATTGTCCTTTCATATATGATTGATATCATTATTGAATAATGTATATATCCAGTATATCATATAGACATAAAATATATCTCTTTCATTTAATGCTTATTTATATTAACAATGTCTCAAACAATCATATATACGTTTCATATGTGATACATATTTATAGTAAGTACTATGTTCAATAGATTTGATATTTTTTTAGTTTGTGGAAGCGTCATCTTATATTTTCTAACGAATATTTAAGCTGGGTAAATCAATAAAAAAGAAGCTTATGTTTGTGAACAAATTATTAAGTGTAAAATTTGACAGTTCATCTTAATTTTCAAAATTATTTCATTTCTTTTTAAAATTTGCCTTTACGAATTCTATAAAATTATTATGAGTTCAATAGCTACAAATGATTCGGGATTTCAAACTCAATCTAATACAGATGATAATTCAAAAGTATGAGATGATGATAATTCATCATTTTAAATGGGAATTATTCCATTGCTAATAATTGTCAGTCAATAAAATTGAAAGCTGATTAAATTTGGAGTGGCTGAAAAGAAAATAACTGCATCTGTCATATAAATGCTAACTATTTTTTTAAAAAAAAGACATTTTAACATCATCTGAAGTATTCTTTAATTGAAAACAATTGTTATTTAAAACTTTAGATTTAAACACACACTTCTTTAAAACAGAGCAGTTTTTTGTTTATAATGATAAACTTATAAACTGAGATTTTGAAAAGAAAAAATAATTAACAATATGTTGATTTTTTCTTTTAAAAAGTTCATCCCATCTATATTAAAACTATTTTCTATTTCCGTTTTCAGTGTTTAAATTATTCTTAGATGGTTTCGAAAATAAGGTTTTGCAACTGCCACATCCTACCGTCTTTACATTCTTGAACGACCATTTACTGCGCCATTCTTGAAGGATCATTTCGCATTCAAAAATAAAAAGATTGCACAACGGGCTATGCTTAAGCAGCACAGAAGTTTATCTAATATGACGATAAAATTATTATCTGGAATATGCAGATAATTATTTCTGAATGTCTAAGACTTCTGAGCAATTTTTTCATACTATTCTTTACAAATTGATCATGTGCACAAACAATTTTTTGAAATTTAATTTATCAGAAAATCAATTGAGCAAATAATCGACTTTCATTCCTTCTTGCATTATCCTAGCTTTCTTCGCCTCGTTGACATTCCTAATCCAGTCGAAAAGATCAATTAATTTATGAGAAAATCAATCTCACAATTAATCGGCTTCCATCCCTTTTTGCATTATCCTTGCTTTCTTCACCACATTGACATTGCTAATCCAGTCGAAAAGTCAGTTTTATATCGAAAAATACATCTCATTTTATTAATTTATTGAAAGGCTTTCCGAAATTTCACTAAAATGAATTCGGAACATTCCTTCGACAGTCTCTCTATGATTAATAAGAGCAGTCAAATATCATATACAGTATCACATATCTTATCTTTAACTATAAAGTTGAATTTTCGGTCTGGCGATTACTTAAGCAAAAAGTGATTAAATTTTTTCCTTCATTCACTTTATTACGAGATTCCGATCGAGATTTTGTTGACTGTTGTCGATTTAGAAAAAGAACTTTTTTATCTTTTTTAAAACCTGCATAGGTACCAGAGATTCTCAACTTTTCGCTCCCGGCATGAGAAATCAAAGAGAAATTTTTAGAGCACATGTAGGTAATAACTAAATTTTTTTAATGTAAATTTGGATGAATAAATAAGAGAAAATTTTAGAATAAAGTAGTATCGACTAAATGAAGATAAAACAGATGAATTAATTAACATTAAATTAAAGAGATATCACTACATGTAAATAGAATACAGGTAGTTTATAAATATCAGTGATGCACATAACACTTAGGCGTTATATAGAATTCCTTTTATCTTTAGGAATAGTATGAAATTTAAGGATTATTATACTTTTTACTAAGTACTGTATATAATAACCAGGAGTTCTATAGAATGATTGCCATTAATGCAGAATATTAAAACAAAAGTCATAATAAAGCTATTCATTCATTTAAAAACAAAAACAAAAAGGCTCAAAATATATTCATCGCTACTAGCATAGATGCCAAATTCATGAAGTTTTTGAAAACACTTTGTGCATGTATACACATTTCGTTAGAATATACACAACAGGTGGAAAAAATGGACTTTTTTTGTCAAACACATTATCATGTTGGTTTAATAAATCATATAATATAATTCCATCCATGTTTTGTTAAACAGGGCTTATTCTTTTTTAAAAGATGTATGTAGAGAGTGTCTAGTAAATGTTTGAATGTTTAATCACTTCACATATTGCCTGCCAAATTTTTGGTATTCTACAAAATGTCTAAGTATTTAATGAAATACCTATTTTAATAATTTAGGGGCAATATGTATACACATCGCGTTGATCCATTAAGGGCTGGTGACTACAAGGAAAATTATTACCATACAAATCTGGTAATAAATGCATCGTGCAATAAAATGTTTCATATAGAGATTTTTATGTTATAACAGCAAAACTGGGATGTTAATAAAACCTTGAAGAAAGCCATCTAAAGAAGAACCACCGTGTGCATTTTGTGTAAAACTTTATTTTACTGTTATTTTTGGCTCAACTTCAGAAGAGATGAAGAAATAGAATAACACGTTCTAAGAAACAGTAGGGAACGTGAACGGAAGAAAAACAAAGCCAGAATAATAAGTGAAAGTAGAAGTGAAACTTTTTAAAAAAACTTTTTGGTGATTATTCCATAGAATGTGGTTAATAGTATTCAAAAATCGAATTTGTGTTTTTGATACGATTTCCCCATTTGATTGAAACAAAAAATAACATAAAATTGCTGTAGTGATTTGATCCTGACGGATAAAATAAAAGAGAAGAATTTCAGGCAATTCTTAATTTTACAGCCATATACATGTACGAAAAATTTGCTAGAATCTAGGCTATATATTGGCTGTTCACACCACAGATGAAGGTTGAAGGTCTATAGTAAAAAGAGTTCATAGAAAATAATCTCAGTCAATTCGAAGAAAAACACCATCAGACGTTAACAGAGTGCTAGCCAGAACAACTACTCCAAGGTGGAGTGTAAAAACTCCACAGTCTACAATCCAATAAGTCTCTTTTCTCTTCAAATCAAAACCCACTCTTTATATCAGTCCAAACTCGACCACTTCAATTTCCTTTCGCCCACGTCAGCTTTCCGTCGGTCAATCATTCGACCAAATTTTCACTCATTTGTGGAGCCAACATGGAGTGGAATCTGTCCATTAATGACTCATCTTAGCAATTGACAGCTCTGGAACATGTGCCAATGATATTCTTTCACAAAGGGACCACTCGGCATCCAGATGCTTGAAACCTCTTTCCTTTGAATTTGCGACAGGTTTCTTACCCACAATGAACTTTACGTGAGGGCTTTTAGCTGAATTACTAATGACCAAAGGCAACCACTACTTTGCGGAAGAAGACTGCCCATTCAGCAGTCCGGAGGCTTTCAGCAATGGAAGGCGTTAACAAGTCGTGAGTAGCTGTCTGTAAAGGCCGCTTCTTGTGAATTGGACAGGGGAAATTTACACTACGTTTGTATTTATTAAAGCCAAATTTGATATATTCAAATCTATATGTTTTTTAATTATCGCTTTTATATTTTTCTGAAAGCATAGACTGATAAACATTTGAATCGGACTCAAGTTTTGATAGGTGTCAGCTTTATAGATATTAAATCTATGCACTGAATTTTAATTATTTAACTCTTTTCAATTTGTCGTCATCGTGTTAATTTATATTCGAATAGCTGGACTTTCTCAGGAACAGATATTGCTCAAAATTTTATCTACAATCTACACATTTGAAGAGAAGACATATATCAAATTTCATACCTCCAACTCGAAAGACTTTGAGTTATTTTTATTACAAACAGATTAACAGAGGGACATTTTTGAAAAAAAATTTGAACTTAGGGGTATCTAAAAAGTGGAGATTCGTTAAAAATTCCCAGCTTGAATTTTTTGTCAATTGCGGAGCTTTTTCTATACTATATATATGCGAAAATAAAAATAATCAGTTTTATAATATGTCTTGAAAGTGCAGTATGTACATTATTGCAATTATTTATATTTAAATTACATATACGAGAGCTTTATAATGTGTATATTTTTTCAGGTTTCCAAAACCAATTAAACAATTTTACATAAAAGTCTGTGAATAATTGGCGGCATTATTATTGCTAAATTTAAATGAAGAATATTAAATGGATTGTGTTCTTAAAACTACCGCATAATTTATTCATTTATATTTGATTTATTAATACATTATTTGAAGAATTGAACAGTATGGACCTATTCTTTTATCTTACTAATAATGACACACATTTAATAACATAAATCTGAAGTCCCAATTACATGTATCACAAATATAAATATACGAGATCCAATTTCTATTCAAACCTAAGATAGTGAATCAATCTAGTAGTGGTTTTTCAAATTTCAACTAACGGATTTACTCTGTTTCAAGTGTAATCATTCACATTTATTTATTATTAATAATTCTTATCAACCTTTATTCATATGTTGCGAAGTTAACAATGATTATCTGTATTTATCAGAGGAAATATAATTCTAGGAACAATTTAAACTGCAATTATCATCCTGAAAAGGAATGTTTCCTGATTGGATGAAAACATTCATAAACAAGGACAATTTCGAAATTAATAAAACAGAATCAATTGTTAAAAGAGTTATGTGTTTTCATTATAACCCAATACATTTCATTCAATTCTGATAATACTAAACCTGATTCTTTGAATCGTTGTGTTTCGGGACATTTAAGTCGATATTAAAACTTAATTATGGTAAAGTGGCAATTAATGAAGCATTAATTACAAATTGTTTTCACTTAATAAAATGCATTCCTTTCTCACAAATTGTCGCAACTTCATCCTGAATGCCATTTTTCATCGCACGATTTTCCAGAATACATCATTCAACATTTGTCGAATAATTACGGCAATCTTTTAAAACTGTTCTAATACTTTCCATTTTCGTTTAAAGGATTCCACATTAATTAAACTCAAATATTTGCCTTTGTTTCTTTC
>JAPMOQ010034384.1:41106-68384 GCA_026543055.1 Argiope trifasciata
ATTACATGCAGAATAAGCCATCTGCATTTATAAACGTTTCTTCTATGCTCTCATTTTTGGAACATTCAGTTTTTAACTGCCTGTTTGTATTATAGCATTAAGGTATCATAAAAAATAAGCCAAAATTTTAAGTTAGGTATCACTTGTATAGCCCTTCATTTCTCTCCCTTCATTTTTCCTTTCCTAACCTGTAAAGTAAGAATCCTATAGTTTTCTGTCAAGAAATCTTTCTGTAATCACACTTAGCAGAAGAACGCCGCGTGTTCAGGAAACAACATCTGTAATCTTCTAAAACTAGGTCGATTGCCTGCATTCATAAAAGTTTCTTTTTAGTGAAATATATCATTTACTTAAAAATTGAACATGTTTTATCAAAAAAATTCTTGTTGGGCATTTCTGTACTTCTCTCAATTTGGGATAGATTAAAAGTTCAGTTTCTCAAATTTTTTCTTCCTTTTTTTATAAAACCGAAGTTACTATTATCAAAGTAATCAAATTCCATTGCGCATGATCAACAAATTTCTTTTATGTCACTATTATTGGATGACTACAGTTATACAAATACTGGCATATGACAATTTTTCTCTATTTAATTAATTTGCATTTCTGAAATAAATTTTTCCATCTATATTTATGTTTAGTCCCTCTAAATTGAAAAATAAATGCATTTCTGCAAATTTTATTTATAGAAACTGGAAGACTGGAATTAAGCGCCAGTATTAATTACTGTGTTGGAAATATTTTGCTGACATTCAAACGCAATGCGGACATAAAAAAGTGTTAAATTTAAACTTCTCATTTTCAAACTCCGTAGAAGCCAAAGTGTTCCCCATTAATTTTCTACTATATCTAAGGAAATTTATATT
Organism: Argiope trifasciata; assembly: GCA_026543055.1. Classification (NCBI taxonomy): domain Eukaryota; kingdom Metazoa; phylum Arthropoda; class Arachnida; order Araneae; family Araneidae; genus Argiope; species Argiope trifasciata. The sequence goes on from JAPMOQ010034384.1 coordinate 41,973, forward strand.
CTTAAATATACGGCTAAATGTAGTATTTAGATATGTAAATACATATTCCGCACTCTGTATAATGTAGTTTAAGTAAAAATTCTATTTGAATGCTTTTAAGATTAAAATAAAAAAAGAATAGGCATTGAATTAAATATAGAACTGGCAACTTGTACATAGAATATGGATTTTAAAATAAATTTGGAATGATTATATTGAACTGTGCCATGGTAACACCTTAAAGGCGGGGGATCTTGACGAAAGTATGCTAGGTAACGCGAAATAAATCGTAGTACTACGACTCTCGCCTTTAATGTGTTAACAAATGTAACAATATTTACGATGTACTTGTTTACTATACTACATTTAATGACTGCAATAATTGTATTTTAATCAAGTTATTCACTTAATTGTAACGCCGTGTAACTTGATGCATACAATTTAACTTAAAACATTCGAAAACTCTGATGTTTTGATTATCCTACAAATATGCACGTTACTTATATGAAGATTGGCCCTGCATTTTGAATAAGGAGCAAGGATTTTGAAATGAAATTGAAATGATTATATTTAACAGTAAAATGGCAGAAAATATGATTTCTTGAGATGTATGACTCTGTAAGGAAGATTATCAGCTGAATTTGAAAATGTATTAGTTAAAAATCTAAAATTTATTAAAGCCCTTTTACAATATATAACTATTAATCAAAAAGTAATTAAGTGTAATTTTCTTATCTTTAGATATCTATGCTTGCTTTATAAAGTAAAAAAACAAGCATGTTTGAATTATATTTATCGTGCTACACAGTTTAGACACAGAAAGCTGCCCTATAAACATCATGATGTTGAAATTTTACTTTGTTTAATATTTTCTACCTTGATTTTCATTATTTATTTATGCTATTTTATTATAATTATGTCTTTTAGAATAATTTTTTTAATATTTTCATTGTACAGATAAATTACACTTTAGCCGTTCTTGATAATGATGATTTTAAGGAAATAAAGCAGTTTTGAATATAAATCAAACTTCTTAATGTCGAAACTTAGATGTTACAAAAATATCTTCATTATTTGAGAATTTAAAATTACATTTTAGTAGTTTGTTAAGTGTCGAGTTAAAATTGGCACCATTTTGCATTGTAAAATATATTTATTGTTACAATAAAAAAATACCTTTTTTCATTGTATACATTGCTAGAATAAAGAAAAAAGGGAAGACTTCTCCCCCTTATTTTCTTTTATAAAAATTTATACGAATACAAAAAACTAATGATTTGTATAGTTAAAAAAATTAAGATGTACATTATAACTCATTTTACTGCTGTTTCAATGTTTTTTTAAAGGAAATAAAATATATTTTCCGAAGCACTTCTAAAATTATATATGCTTTTTACTGTTAAAACTTTTTTTCCTCTAAAACAGAAAATGTATGTATATATCAATATAATATTTTTACTCATTATTTTTTTTCACATTTTCTTTTGATGTTCTAGACTTCCAAATCAATATATTTGGAAAAAAATGCAAGTATTATTTATAGCTATTTAACTACTAAGCTATTTTTCTTCTAGACAGTTTGCATTTTAGTTGTAACTATAAATTTCGAATCCCTTTGATGAAATATCTTCATACATACAAAATCGATATACTTTTTACAATAAAAGCATTAGGTAATTTGCTACTTAAACATAAAGTATCTTTATTAAAGTCTTTTTATCTTTATAAAGTCTTTTTATTTCTGAAATGCAAAAATAAATTAATAAATAACTATAACAAATGTTGATGTCTTACAAGTTTCTTTTATTATGTTATGATTGTTTAGTTTATTATGATTCGACCCCCCTTCCCTGCTTTTCAAAAAATACAAATAAAAAAAACATAAGATTCAAATTGTTATAAATAAAAACACAAATTGTTATTGTTATATATTCTTAAAGATAAAAAGACATAAGAAAAATTAATGTATAAGTTAATGCAAATTAATTAATTAATTTAATTAAAATTAAAGTTTTATTAAGAAATAAATATCGTCCCAATCCATCAAAACATCTTCAAAATAACTGATTCACTATTTCTGAAAAACTTGTTGTTACAAAAGCTCGCTTCAAAATAATTTGAAAGAGAAATTTAATGAAATTGGAAAGATGACGTGATCCCAATAAATCCTTTGTCTAGACGGTGTTGTATATTTTTCCATTCGGATTAAGTATCATACATACTATTAACAGGAATCCATTGTGAAAGGAAATGTGAATGAAGAAGGATTTAAGGCAGGAGACGTGAAAGATAGAATTTCACGTCTCACTTAATTGCAAATGAGACGTGTTTTTAACACTGTTTATTTCAACTCCCATTTCCTTAATGTGAATGAATCCAATTTATATATTTTACTATCATTTTTTTTCGAATTGAAATAAAATGCTCGTTTTAACGTTAAGAAATATCCAATATCCTCCTCTGCTTTAACTTGGATAAACATATATATTGTATATAAATGCCCACTATTTATCTTCTGATTGTACAAGTTGCGAAATAAGGTACATCCAAATTACATTAATCAAGTTAAATTGCGAATGTTTTATATCTTTTTTTCCATAGATATTTCTTAAGCTATTTTAAAAGCAACGATCAGCAACTAAAGCTCAATTCTAAACCGAGATATAGATTTCAAAACCATAAATGCAGTCTTTGCAGCGAATTCAATTTAATCTGTTAAAACTTCATTGAAAAAGCATTATTTGATTATTTTCTATAAATGCATACACATGTACCTGATAAATTTTGTTCGTACTTTTAAAATTTTGTTCTTTTTATAGGTATTCAATATATAAAAATGCCCACTATTTATCTTCTGATTGTACAAGTTGCGAAATAAGGTACATCCAAATTGCATTAATCAAGTTAAATTGCGAATGTTTTATATCTTTTTTTTTACCATAGATATTTCTTAAGCTATTTTAAAAGCAACGATCAGCAACTAAAGCTCTCTTAAGCTCAATTCTAGACGATATATGGATTTCAAAACAATAAATATAGTCTTTGCAACGAATTCAATTTAATCCGAGTTAAAACTCCATTGGAAAGGCATTATTTAGTTATTTTATATAGATGCATACACATATATGTGATAAATTTTGTTCGTGCTTTTAAAATTTGGTTCTTTTTCTAGGCAGTCAAATTCAAAGATTATATTTCCCTTTAGATTTAACTTCAAATCCGCCAAAATTTTGATCTACAGATGCATTTCAAAATGTTACTACCATAGTTGTTCGACAGGGATTTGACCATATGTATAATTACTATTTCCCACAAAATTGAAAAAATCAGTAATTTTCCGCAATCGCTAAAATAATTGTTGCCTCGATTGCAGATGGTATTTCAAACTTCCTCTTTGATATTTCCGGATGAAGCCCCATTTTGATTGTCGGCCGTGAATAGACAGTAAGATTTCAAAATTGTCGAAAAAAATTCTGCTTCGCTTTTAAATGGAATAAAGAATACTATAACTATTCTCAGTAATGTATGAACAACGATGGTTTTTTACATATGTATTGTATAGGAATGATAGCATGTATTGTATAGTATGTATAACATGTGGGGTAAAACAATATTGTCTACATGATATTGGCAACATTATTTCAATTGTTCTACTAATAAAAAATTAATAACATTTCAATTGAACATGTGTCTGCTCTATTATAATTTAAAATAATTTTTTCAAAATTAATAAAACCTTATCAGAAGAAAGCAATTCTTAAGGTAATTGAAATTTCAAAGCTTTTATTATTTTAGTGATTGCAGTTTGAAAGCCATGTTTTATTCATTCTAATTTCTACAGCTTTTTGTAACCATTTTTTAAAAATTATACTCAAAATGAATTACAGATTAAAAAGGCATTTAATAATTTTGCTGAATAATGCATTTAATAGTTTTTAACTGTTTATGAAACTATTGCAAACTTAATTTCACATTTATATGAAATATTTGAAAAATGAAGTGCTGAAAAAGCGAAAACTGAAAATTGTCTTGCTTCTTTCTTTAACATGCTTCATAATGTTAACAAGCTGGCGCGCACTTCTGTAAATTAAGACTTACATGTTGTAATGCAATGTAGAAACTAGTTCAAAAGAATTTACTGTCCTCTCTATTAGTCGTTCAGCATGCTATATAGCTATTTTTTAGGTAATTGGCTAAATTATAGTGTCTGTAATGACAGTAATTAAAAATGGTTAGTTAATTAATAAATAATTAATTTTTTTGAAAAGGTTTCTGCATCATTTTAAAATTTAAAAAATAAGATTTTGAAGGATACATTTTTTTTCGCATTTATCACAAAAAATTATTTCACTGATTATGAAAAAATTAAATATTGCTTTAGTAATTTTAAAAATAAAGATTTTTCCTTTTTTAATTACAGGATTAGTGTGCATACAAACAAGCGTTACCCCGATATTATATGCATTTTTTATACTCCCATTTCAGCTTTCATGTAATTAAGAAAACATTTAAAAATAAAATAAAGCGAGGAAACTGGCTTAAAATATTATTATACCACGATGCTTTAGATTAGTGGTTCGAATGACCTTCAAACTTTTTCTCTTACTCAAGCAGGTGCAAAAGAATGATTCATCGAATTCTAAGAGCTTATTTCTTTTATTTATCGTTTTTGATTATTAAATTTTTCATAGTTTTCTTTTTTTCCCCTTCCAAACGATAGTATAATTAAACTAAGTCACTATTTTCATAATAATTTAGCTTGCAAATTTTATTCTGATATCTCCTTTGCAATTTTATAGTACAGCTTCATCTTGTAAATTTATTTTCCTACATTTAAAATAATATTTGTTTTTCATCAATTTTGTTTCAGATTATTTACTTAAAGCATTCTTTGCACCCAATAAAAAAATCGTTTTCTATACTTTGAATTGTTTTCATTAAATAAATTGCAATGAAACTATATAATAAAACTTTATAACTAAATTTAATTTAAACCTTAAATAACTAAATTATGGAATAACGTTGTTTAGTTTAAAGAACGACTGATCATTTTACCTTTTAATGAAGTAAGAAGGTATATTAAATTCATCTATTGGGATTGCAGTGATTAAATTTTATTTTTCATATTAACTTATTTTACAGAAAGTGAACCTAACTGTCATTATTTATAAAAGTTCGATTATTTTACTAAAAATAAGGAAATAATTAATAACAGAAATAAAAGAATGGCTAAAGGATGCCCATTATAGTTTTTTTTTTTTGCAATGCCTTCTTAACGAAGCAAAATTTTATCATTTGGAAGTTTTTATTTCAATCAAAATATGAAATTAAAATAGAGAAAAGTTTCCTATTTCTTATTACGATATACATTATTAATATCATTGAAATAAAGCGTATCTTATCATTTTAAACTGCTCAATATGGAAGTTAAAATTGCTTGTTTCGTGAATAACGTACATTTGTTTCTAAATATAATCTTTAATTTTTATCGTCATTTCTCACTTAACACAGATGGTGTCTATCACCTGAGACACATTACAGAATTTTATAATACAAAAAAAGCTAGATGCTGTATAAAGGATTCTTTAATTGTGTACAATTTGCTGTTAATGTGTCCAAGTGGTACTCAACTACATGCATTTGCAAACATCTTCTGAATTATGAATTGAAGTGCTATGTGATATTATGTAAATTAATACATGCAAATTTAAGCGCCTATTTAAATTATGCAAATTTAAAAACCGTGTTTAAATTATGATAATTAATACATGGCGTCTGCCACACATAATCTTTCGAGTTACTCCCCATGGGAACAACGAAATGTGTTAAATTTTAAAACTGGACAGCTTGATTACTAATTAAAATATTCTTATATAATTCTCATCAGTCTACACCTTGCGTCATCAGTAGGATTTGAATGATAAAGAAATACTGTAAAATACAATTTAGCAGACGTGTTTTTATTAAATTCCAGTATACACTTGTCTACGTTCGTTACATTACAGACTGTCATGAAAAAATACTTAAACTGTTACTTATTCTTTAATAATTTTGAAAGCTGATTGTTAATTTTATGAATTTTTTTTATTTCGTACTCGGAAAATCTATTTCTTCTATTGAAGAACAATATGAACACCATTTTTGTTTACTTTTTAATTGGATTTATTTATTTGAATTTTACTCCACGTTTTATTAATCAATTTATTCAAAGCTAATAGTATTAGAATGGCTAAAATGAACGAAGATAAAGCACTACATAGAGTGCACACAGACACACACACATATATTTATATATATATATATATACAGATAGCGAAAGAATTTAACAGCATAATAAGAAGTTATGCAAATCTTTAGATCTAGGAAAATAATTAACGTAATTTTAAATTCAATAATATAATGAGGTTTAAAATTAATGGAATATGAAGACTATTCATTTTTAATTTGAAGAATGAGGCATATAGTATATAAACTTAACAAACTAGCGATGTAATTGCATATAAATGAGCATAGAAGGAAACAATAAAATATATTTATTCGAAATGTTATAGAAACTGTTTGGATCCAGTTTCAAAGATAAGTTAACGTGCTTTTTCTGGATACAGTAAATTTCTAATTAATGAATTGCTTACATTAATTAGAAATTAACTGTATTTTAAATTTCAAATATTGAAACCAATTCAGTTTCAAAAGTGCCTATTTTATTCTACTTTAAAGTTAGTTTATAAGAATGGTATTTTATTCTCCGCATTATTTACAGAACTCTGAAAGAGAAAAGAAATATTTATTCAATCTGTTCTCGAGTCCTACCGAGCCTTATCTAGGAATAATCTAAACTGGTGGAAAAGTTCCAAAAATCAAGCATCTTTTTTCCCCTTCGAAGAAAAGACTAAAGGCACGAAATTCCACTAACAATTCAAAGGGTATGTTCAGTTTGCAACCAAAAGTAAAACTTTATTGGCTTATTTTACGTTTTTGAAGTTTCCTTCCAGATTTTCTTCAATGGAATCTTTAGTCTTTCTGAGGAGGCGAACTTTTATCTTTTATTTCATTCCTTGTTTTGCCCAAGTATTCCTTTCAGTTTTTCCTGTGTGTTGTGCTTGATGTTGTAAAGAAAGCTTTGATGATGCATACCGATGGCTGACTTTTAGACAAATAAACCGGAAAATGCAGAAAATCACGTATGTTTTGACCTGTTTTAAGATTTATGCGTGAATGCTCTGACAAACATGAAAGAGCTGAGCCAGCATTAATCATAATCTGCCATCTTTTATTATTATGAGAGTTTACAAAATAAATATACTTATTCAAATAATTTCTTATTATTAAATTTGGAGATTTAGAGGGCTGTTTCTTTTCCTGAAATATGATACTATTTGCTAAAAAACATATGCATATCAATCTGGTAAGAATATAGTTATAATATACTTTTTATCTGAAAATTCTTTCTAAAATTTGATATATCATCCTTCTAAAATCTGAATTTTTTACTTATTACAATAATAATACTATCTATCATTTTCAATATTTTAGGTTTAAAAAAGTATTATTTTATATTGTTATTCGGCAATTATTCGTTTATTATTCGAATTATTCGTTTCAATTCCATCTATGATTACGCTTATAGAATTATTCTATTCATTTATAGAATTATTCCACTCGTTTATAGAATTATTCTATACGTTTTTAGAATTATTCTATTCGTTTATAGTATTAATATATACGTTTATAGAATTATTCTATACGTTTACAGAATTATTCTATTCGTTTATAGTATTAATCTATACGTTTATAGAATTATTCCATTCATTTATAGAATTATTCTACTCGTTTATAGAATTATTCTGTACATTTATAGAATTATTCTATTCGTTTATAGAATTATCCATTTCAATTCAATCTGTGATCAATGTATATGTTATAGGAAAAGTAGGAAATTCTAGCATTATATAGAGTACATAGGTATGGTATATAATTTTGGACGTTTTCTGGTAAAATATAAAATATGAGAATTATAACACATTCTCCGTATTACTTGTATATAATACTTAAGCATTCATTCTATAGGATAAATAATGCTATTTAGGCAAAGTATAATTAAAAGCTCTTCTAAGGCCATTTTATAAATGGCATGCATAACTCAAAAATAAAAAGGATTCTGGTAACGCATTCTTTAACAGAATAAATGAATTTACTTTATTTTTCCATTACATCATCGTGATTCAGAAGCTAATAATCTCTTGGTTTCTTCTTAGTAGCCATTTTGTCTTTTCTTACATCATTTATTAACTAACTTCAATTAAGAAAAACGTTTTTGCGCCATTATCTCGAATTTCGGACAATTCATCTTCGAATCATTATTTCATGTCTCCTTCTCCAACACTAAGGCTTGCTTCTCCATTTTTATTCAGCGAGATTTCATACTTTCCCGGTAACATATATATATATGGATTTATTTGCTTTCACTATGTCGATTTCAGCTTAGATGTTAAAATTTTATGTACTCAACATCTAATGCCATCGAACATAGTTCGAATAAATGAGAGGGGCTTACATTAAGAACTTCAGTGTCTGAGGTTAGAATTTCAGTTTTTAAGATGAGTAGTTGAACTTTCACGGCCCTTTTTTTAAAAAAATGATACAGGCTGAAATATCATTTTGGATATCATATTCATTGATATACGTCTTCCCACTTCTAAGTTTAAAATTCAGGAAAAGATTCATTGTCTTCTGTCTCATCGTCTTTCTTGTGGCTTTAAAACCTTTATATTGTTCTATATTAACAAAATTAATTTTCTGAATTTATTCAGAAATTAAATATGTTAAAGGTATTGCGTTAGAAGGTTTAATAATCAGAATTTTTCTCCGGTAATTTTATGCAGAGCATTTGGCCATGAAATAAATTTGTAGGACAATTTATTTTTTTTTATTAATACCCCCCTTGGTTCATTACCAACTTGGTGTAGTGGTTACGTCTTCTACTCCGTTAGTTTTCCTTTCCCTGGCTGACAAAATGATTTTGTGGTGTCAAATTACTTCTACTACAACGGTGGTGATACCTCGTGCACCAATTGTTGGGCATGAGTAATAGCTGAGACCAAAGTGCCAGTCGAAATTATAATTTCAAAAGCGTTAGCGTTAGCGTTTTTAGCGTTCCTTAAAAATGCAGTTCTGAAGAAGGAAAACAAAACCACATGACCCAGACTGACGCTACATATTTCTGATTCTACGGAGGTTGTTTATTTGCTGATAAATGCCACTCAGATGTTCTCAATATAATTTATCAATCTTTTCTTTATAGTTAGTATTCTCATTTCTCTGCAAGTTCAACCCATGGTCCATAGTCGCTATTTATTTAAGTATTCTTATTTCCTCCATCTAGTAATTACTCTATTAAAAATTGAATATAATCGTGTAGAATTTGACACCAATGGAATTCTCTCTGGAGATACCTGGATGGTTTATCATCGGCTTCTTTCTTTTTTCCCCTTTTCCTTCCATTCTGTGAATATCCAACTGGTTAGATCCAACTATATACACTGAAGTGACAAAAGTCATGGGATAGCAATATGCGACTCTCCTGGGCTCGTGAGCATATCGACTGGTCCCTAGACCAGTGGAAAACCGTGGCGTGGTCAGATGAGTCACGATTTCAGTTGTTACGAGCTGATGGTAGAGTTCGAGTGTGGCGCAGACCCCAATAAGCTATGGACCCAAACTGTCAGCAAGGCACTGTTCAAGCTGGGGGTGGCTGCATAATGGTGTGGGCTGTTTTTACATGGCATGGACTCGGTCCTCTGGTGCAACTGAACCGATCATTGACTGGAAATGGTTATGTTCAGCTGCTTGCAGATCACTTGCAGCCATTCATGGACTTCACGTACCCACACAACGATGGGATTTTTATGGATGACAATGCGCCATGTCACCGGGCCAGAACTGTTCGCGATTGGTTTGAAGAACATTCCGGACAATTCCAGCGCATGATCTGGCCACCTAGATCACCCGATATGAATCCCAACGAGCATTTATGGGACATCATCGAAAGGTCCGTTTGTGCCCAAACTCCTGTACCATCCACACTTTCACAATTATGGACGTTTATACAGACAGCATGGCTCAATATTCCTGCAGATGACTTCCAACGACTTGTGGACTCCATGACACGTCGAGTTGTTGCACTTCGCTGGGCAAAAGGAGGACCGACACGATATTAACAGTCATCCCATGACTTTTGTCACTTAAGTGTATATCTAAGTGCATATAGAGAATACTATTTTAATCAAGGAAACTGTATATGAATCCAGTTTAGTCGTAAACTAGAATAGCTTTAAACATCTATATTCCATAGATGTTACAGGGGACAACCCAAATATAAGGCGTTACGTTACAAGTTAAGAAGTTACAGAAGCATAAGAAGTTACAAGTTCGGTGGCAAGTCTTCGTATCTCTGATAGTAAAAGTGATTTTGTGGTGTCAAATGTCCTCTATTACGACTGTGGACGTCCACAGTGGTGGGAAGAGATGGATATGGTCAGTGATGGTCGTTAGAATGCATAGTTCCCGACTCAGTTCTGACATGACGAATGTCATTCAGTTTACCCCGGATGCATTGGCAGGGTTCAGATATGGCATAAAGAACCTGAAATAAAGATGTATTAGTAATATAATTAAAATTTAATGCATGGCCCCATCAGCCCGTAAGTATATCAAGCATTTGAAAATGAAAATACCGATAAATCCTGATATACAATTTTTTATGTAGGGCTATGAGAGTATTTGAATCTAAATAAATTTAGCAGTTTTATTTGAGTCTTGTTTATATTCACCGTTTTAATAATGTTAATATTACTTCTTATGTATGAATAGATCGTATTTCTTTCGTTCTCTCTTTGCAATTTCTAAACAAGCATTAACATCATAATACAACACTACTTATTTCGAATAAAAGCAATTTCCTTACGTTGCTCCAAGACAGATTTTTTATTATTGTTTTCGATGATTAAATGTCGCCCAGGTACCTTAACATATTTTATAAATTATACTTTCGTTTATTAATGTGTCATATCGCATTGCTACAATAAATACGACAAGTATTTTTAATATTTAATCCATTAAACTTAGTTTATTAATTAATCATGCTATTTTGTTATAATAAATGAAAGAAATACTTTTAATGTTTAGTACATAATTGATTAAAATCTAGAAAGAATATTTCTGTCAACGCCTAGTACAAGGGCGATATATGTGTCAAGTGTTTTCTACTCCTTTTGTTTGGGAAGCTAATTTATTATATTCCTTTCTATATCTCTCCGTCTTACATGTCATGTTCAAGACAATAAAATACAACTTTGTCTGAACAAATGCTCCTATAGAAAGTGGAATTATACTTCAAACTAATAAATCATGTACTCAGCTTCTATTACCATTATCAAACGTGAAATGTAGTTATTTCTTACTATTTGTGAAACATGGTAGTTCGTATTCTTTTATATTTCTCTACCTCTCCGGAATAGCAAGAAAATGAGTAATGGCATTCTTTCTTGTTTCTAAAACTAAAACTATTTATTATTTTTGATAAATCATTTGACTTTGTCTGCCTGAATTATGACTAGAAACAAAACTACTTAGTAAAAATAAAAATAAAAAGATAGAAATATGACAGAAATACCCCCAAATAAAATTTCATAATATGCATAATAAAAGACCTTAACTGTGCCTCAACGATAAATTCACAGGTTTCAGGATATCAGGATATCAGGTTCAACGATAAATTCACAGGTTACATTCCGAAAATTGTTATTGAAAAAATTGATTATAAAGTATAAAAGTATAAATTAAATAAATATCCATCGATGATAATACATTTAGTAAATTTTTATTTGGTGGATGATATTAATATTAAAGTGTATATAGCCAATGCTGATAATGTCGGAACTTTCTTAAAATTTCTATATGTTAATTTCTTACACTTCTTCTTACTTTCCTTCACCCCCTAGTAGCACACAAATATTGTACAATATTATATGACATTGATCAATATTCGCAATATTGTTTAATATTGTGGAAAATATTGTTTAATCTATATAAATAACAATGAATATCTGTCTGTATGTATCTTATTCAGTCCTAATCCGTTCATCCGATTCGATAAAACTTGGCCAGCTTATTGTTTACACCTACGGGAAGGTTATAGGAATAGTACAATTACATAAAATTTGAAAAAAAAGTCGAATCTCAACCGCATTTAGTTACCAAAGATTAATCTTCAAATAACTCGCTGAGGAGACAATACATTCCGTAGAAATGCTAAATCCATGTTAAAGGTAATATTTTCTAGCTATATTACTCAAAAGTCATGCAAGTCATTCTCAGAGGTAACAACTTTGTTACAGATTATGCGAGAAAGATTTTCGGAGACCAACCCTGGGGAGGGGTAAATTTTAAGAAATATTAGTGTTTTTTGCCGTAACTTCCAAAAATATTGTGGTAAAAATAATTTTGCATCATCTTAATTTTCAAAAATTATCTTTTCAACTATATTAACGATTTTATGGTATAAATATATTTTCTATGCTTAATCAATTTTAAAAGAAACTATTTTAATCATATTTTCTAAAATGAAATTTGAGAATTCTGAACGAATATTAAACAAATTACGAAATACAATAAAAAGTTTCTTTCATCACCATTCTGAAAGAGCATCAAGTTTTACAATTCTAAAAGAATACATAAACCTAATAAATTGTCACGAAGATTGAAATAAACACACCGCCAGCTTTTAACTGACAAGCAAGTTTATTGAAGGGAAGTAGCTACTTGCAACTTTACAAGGTCGAGATGTTGCCCACTACTACTGGGTATCAGCTTTTATACAAGAATAGAATATTCTAGAAACAATTAATTTACATAACAAAGAAAAATCTAGAATGTTAGAGAACAAAAAGAAACAATAACTAAGAAAACAAACTAAAAATCCAGGCTTTGGACACAGCAGCCTTGGTGAGTATCGAACCCTCAATCTTTTGTTTTGGATAGCTTGCTTTGACCATTCTGCCACTGAGCTGGTGGTAAATTTTATTTTTGCGGAGATATAAAACTGAATATTTGTTTGTTCGCATTTCAAATACTATCGTACCGCTCAACCTATTTCGATTAAACATTGCCAAATTATTAATTGATTGCACCTAATATTATTTCTTTCGGCTACCAGTTAGTACCAGTTAGTACGCCTGATATTGTACAATATAGTGCAACCGACTGTACTACCTAGGCCACAGATATCTTGTTGAAGAAAATAAGATACAATTTTGTCCAAACTTCTTGACAGAGAAGAAAAAAGCAGAGTACAAGGTAATAAATCACATACACATCCCTAATGCGATTTCTCCCTAGCTATCCGGATAGACGAATCTGATTATTTTCTATCAAAGACACGGTAACTATTCACCTTTGTTACTTATTTTTACCTTTTTCTTTCTTCTTCTAGTTCGAGAGTGAGAGCGAATTATGCTCTCGTTCCTCTTTTAGAAAGTAAAATAGCATTCCACATCGCTACTCATTTTCACAGATCAATCAGTCAACATGGCGTCTCTGGATTTATCGGTTCAAATGCCGCTGCTATAAGGGGGCAAATCTCATGAAAGGAATGATAACAAAAATAAAAGAAAAAAATCCTGAAAATAAAAAATAAAGAAGAACGAAATAAAACGACAAAGAATAAATGAATGAAATAAAATAATAATGAAAAAAAAATTTCACCGTCGACAAAAGAAACACGATAACATTTTCTGCGACTTGTCGTTTCTGTACCTCGTTTACATTGACTCATAGACAAAGAAAAGGGGAAAAAAGGTAGAACTAAATAAAGAAGAAAAAAAAAGTTGTACAAAAAGTGTAAAGAAGAAAAAGGAGAAGAGCTTTAGGGAGAGGATGAAGACATGAGAAGAAAAAAAAAGAAGGGAAGGAAACTGAAACTGAATCCACGGAAGAATTACATGTAATCTTTCGCAAAGTATTCCACTCGCCTCCACCAACCACCCTTCCATGCTAGTTCCGAAATTGATTTGGTCTAGCTAGCTGTCTTGCAGGGCAACACTCATTGTTCAAACGCACTAATGGCGAAGACAGAACGGGAACTTCTTGTTTGTCAAACTCGGGCCCTCCAGCCATCACTGGAGAATGGTAATGTGTCCCCCTTTTCCAGAAAATCGTCGCAGGAGAACCAAATGGAAAAGGGGATACAAAGGTTGAGGTGTTTTGTGGACTCTATTTACCTTTCCTGTATCGTCAATGTCCTTTTTTTTGTCATCCTTGAATGTTGTTTCATGAATATGTTTGTCTTGCCATTGTTTTTTTTTGTCTTGCGTTGAGATGTTTAGAATAATTCTATGAAGCAGAGGATTGAATATTTCAGAGAATGGTGTCCTTGCGCAAGCAGATACTTTCCAGTTATCTCAGAATTTATTGCTTCAGCAGCTCGATTTAGAATTCATGATTCATAAGAAAAGGAATTCAATATCAAGTTTGGAAATCATGCATACATTTTGAGCATCGTTTAGCATATTTTATTTCGAACTAAGTTTCATAAGTAAACAAAGTCTGCGTCGACAAAATAATTTACATCATCTTTCTTGAATATTTGTTGAATTATTACATTCTTATCTATGCAGAAAAAAAGCTCTAATTACAAAGAAGTCTAGTCAGTTATGTGTCTGTACTTGTTATTATTAGAATTTCAATAGATTCCATTTTCAGTAAATTTAATTTTGTATTACATATTTTGAAATTTGTTGCCCCCTTTATAAGTTTAGAAATATCTATTTAACTAGATATTTAAAAAATGAAAAGCATCATATGAATAATTCTCGTTTAGTATCAAATTTCTGATGTCACGAGTAGCTAGGGATTTAATCTCGGTTTTGTAAGTAATTTAACGACTGGTGCAGTTTAGCCAAGATTGGCTCTTGTGCCACTAAAATTCACAAACAACTACCTGTTTTGTAAATTTTCTAATTCGAATCATGATTTTACAAAAGCTGATTGTATTTATATTTCTGGAGTTTGTTATAACTGACATCGAGTATTAATCAATCTGACGCTAGCATGGTGTAGAAATTTTGTGAGATTGTCACTGCTAAAAGGGCTCCAAAATTAACTCTGGAGTAGCTTCAAAGCAGGACGATAACTCCATCTATCATCATTTTAAGTCTATATGTAAGCTCATGAAGGTTAAAGATTTCTTTTGTCCCAATTGTTTTCGCTTTCACTATCATTAGAAACTTCTATTAGCCTTACATGTTACTTCGCTGGTAGTAACGTAATACAGAATCATTAGTACAAATATTTTTACATTTACTGTTATCCTTTTACTTTCATATATATAAAAAATAGAAAAAAGTATTTGATCTTTAAAAAATTCGAATTTGAGATTTTTACGAATCTCCACGTCTTAGACCTTCTCGAGTTCGATTACCATATTTTTGGTAAACGTTTGCCTGACTGCCTGTCTCCAACAAAGAAAATTCAATGTTCAAAAATGTTTTCAGTTAGAAATGTGATGAAACTTGGTCTTTGCACTTAATTCATAGATTTTGAACAAAACTTGCTAGGAAAATGTCTGTCTACTCGGACACTCGAATGTAAGTTAACATGATAATTACGAAACAAAGAGAGATAAATAAATTTTTTTCACAAATTAAAACTCTATAGTGTGAACACTTATCATTTTTTTAACAAATAAAACCGGTGAATTATTGATTATCTGTATTTTCATAACCATGTAAACAATAATTTGAAAACTCATTGACTTGATATGAAATTTTGTGACTACAAGTGCAAGTTTATGTCATATTTTTGTTTCAATCGGTTCAAAATAATGTATATAAAATCCATTTTCTGATGTGTTTAACCACGTGTCAGAAATTAATCACCAAAAATGACATGAGAAATTCAGTAAAATTGCTATATTCTTTCGAAAGGTTAATTTTTAAATTATTGTACACCAAGTCTACAAAGTTTTCTTTGGGATAATTTCCTTTTTAGAGAGTATGCGATAAAGTTTTAGGGATACACTCTCACTGGTTTCTGAGACAAAATGAAAATTTTAAATTTTCGACACGTTTCTTTCAATCATTTTCTTTTTACCATCTTTGTGTAAGTATTAATTTAAAAATATTTGAAGTAACGTAAATGCATAGTTAGACAATTTATATGATATTCGTAGACTGTCGATTTATTTTGATATAAAATCAGATAAGTTCTTTGCTCTGGCAACTGAGTACAAACGAATACGAATAGAATGTTGAGAAATATTTGATTATTAAGAATACAGATATGTCTTGTCTACTAGTTGTTAAACTAAATAATCAGATTTTCCTTTTCTGATGTTTTGACTTATTGTTCTTTCATTTAGTAGTTTGGAATATTGATTTTAAAAAATTCTTTCGTAAAGAATCATAAAGTTCAAGAAAATATTTGTGAAAATAAAGCGAATCACTCGTAACACTTGTGCATTCTGGAATTAGATTTTATTTTAGAGATAAAATGATAGCTATAGGAACACGATATTTAGAGATATAAGAATACGGATATCGAGATAGCTCCATTTGCAGGATATCTCAAAAGAGTGGAACTGGCGTTTATTTGCTTAATTCTTACCATTAAATGTGTATAGGATTAGCAAGAATTAAATTTCTTTCTTCAAGAATGTATTCGGTTGGTTCAAATGTGATAAATTATGAAGTATAGAAAATTCAAATGATTCGCTTAATGTTTGAAAGTAGAAATTTATGTACCAAAATTCATCAAAAGTTGGTGTTATAACAAAAATAAAAATTCATTTGCATATATTAAAAATGTAAAAATTACTTGTGCAACTTCACATGCCTTTTAGTATTATGCTTTGGATAAAAGGGAGGCAGATTCTGCTCGAATAATAGTAATGTCTTTGTACATCTACCTAGGTTGAAAGAAAAAATAATAACTGGTAAAATTTTTCAACCAGAGTCAACATAACTCCCTAGTAACTGCATGTATGAAGTGGATGCCAAGAACTTTAATGAAAAGGAAGAGAATATCTCCATGTACTCTCCAAATGGAGAGTACAAAAATGTAAAGCAAATAGGCAATTTGAGATTCTTTCACATTGAGGAAGAAAGTAAATCAAATTTTCTAACATTGAAAAAGTAGCAACAATGATGAAACCCGCAATCAGTCGCCGTATGGCTGGCTCTATGAGTAAGCCAATTTTTCCTGTGAATTGGATATGCTGAATGCCACTTCATAAAAAATCTTTTACTGGATGTCGTATTTTTCTCCTTACAAATTCAAATATGTTACAAGACGGACAGTCAACTATTCTGAAAGCTTTTATACTGCTATTTTTTATTGAAATGCTGATTGACGTCATTTGACTATTGAAAATTATGCGGAGTGGCGAAGTCCCCTTTTCTCGCAAAAGGTACAAGGTACAATTGTAGAATTTGAGTTATGGGAAATTCTTATACAAGGTGGCCAGAAATAAAACACCCCTACTCTGACCTCCATGGATATCGAACTACTCAGTGTAAAGGCTCAAAATTTTGTACACATACTATTCAAAATATGGGGAAACGGATTTCACGAAAAAAAAATTAGTTCCTGAAATCACCGATAGGTGGTGCTGCACAACTGGAACTATGATCAAAAGACACAAATAATAATAAAAATTAAAATGTTTATGCGGAATGGAATGCTTCCATGCTTCCTTTTTAATTTTTCTGCCCCTTATGGAAAATAAAAATAGTAAAGAAGCTAGAACTCCCGTTGTAACTGCAATTTCATACTGTAACCAGAAAAATTTGCATAAAGCATGGTTAGAAGCCATGTTCTGGGTATAAAAGAAGTTAAAAGGTGGGGAATGTCATTTTTATTAGTGATGGCTGTCACGCTGCCAGAACGCGCTTTGCTTGTGAAGTTGTTTTACGAGAATAAAGGAAATGCTCCAGCAGCACTTCGAGAGTTTCGCCGACTTAAGGATTTGCGTAAGGGACCATTGCTTCCACAAGCTCTCAGGAGAATGATCGCTCGATTCGAGGAAACTGGACATCTTGGAGTTCAGCCTGGTCGAGGACGCAAACCGGTTCGTTCAGATGTCGTTGAAGATGTTGCCACCGGTATTGTTGAACAGTCAATGGATAATGTTTTAGGCTGCAGTAGTGCACGTGCAGTGTCACGACACTTGGGTGTTCCCTATAGCACAGTGTGGAACGTACTCAGAAAAATGGTGCATTGTTTCCCGTACAAAATCCGCCCTAATCAACAATTGCTGGCCACAGACAGGGAGATGCGACTGACCTTTGCATTGACATTTCTTGCTAGAGTTGAAGTGGATGCATCGTGGCCGTGGCAGATTCTGTGGAGCGATGAGGCCCATTTCCACCTCAGTGGAACAGTGAACACCCATAACTGTCGCATATGGGACACGACAAACCCCCGTACCTTCCAAGAGATTCCACTCCACTCACCGAAAGTTACAGTCTGGTGTGGATTCACAGCCACATTCATCCTTGGACCGTTCTTTTTCGAAGAGGTTACTTCCAATGGCCTTGAGACATGTACCGTGACGGCCAACAGGTACAAAAGGATGCTCGAAACATTTGTTGTACCCCATTTGCAGCAGCGCCAATGCCTTGACACCATTACTTTTATGCAAGATGGAGCACCTCCACACATTGGACTCCCTGTGCAACAGTTTCTTCGCCAACATTTCACCACTGACAGAATAATCAGTCGCGCGTTTCCGACAACTTGGCCATCTCGTTCACCGGATCTTAATCCGTGTGATTTTTGGCTTTGGGGACACTTAAAAACCCTTGTTTATCGAGAACGTCTGATAACCTTGGCAGATTTGAAAGAGAGTATCAGTCTGCATGTGAGAAGCATCTCAGATGACCAGTTACGATCCGCAGTTGAACAAGCTGTCCACAGACTTCACATTTTACATCTTCAGGAAGGGAACCATATTGAGCAGCATTCCCTGCATCGATAACGTCCTTGTTTCATGTATGCTTGGTACTTTCAAATAAAATGTGTTTAAAACGTGTTTTTGTGTCTTTTCAGCATACGTCCAGTGGTACAGCGCCACCTATCGGTGATTTCTGGAACTAAATTTTTTTTTCGTGAAATCCGTTTCCCCATTTTTTGAATAGTATGTCCACAAATTTTCAAGCCTTTACACTGAGTAGTTCGATATCCAGGGAGGTCAGAGTAGGGGTGTTTTATTTCTGGCCACCCGGTACTATCCAGGATTAAGATTTGCACTCCGGATAGGTTACAGTATTATTATGAATCACCGAGTTCGCTTGTAGTAGTAATTGTTGTTTTCAATTGCACTTATCATTGACAAGCCCACTGATAACTTGTCAGCAATTTTTAAGCCTAAAGTAGCGTTGCTTGTTTTTCCGTAGCACCAACTAGGGCCAAGAGTACGACTTAGCTACCTCATGCTTAACATTCGCGTGCACAACCCCTTTTTACAGGGGGTCACATTCACACTACTCATAGATAGAACACATAAAAACAACGATACCCAAACTGGGTTTCGAGCCCGGGAAGTTCAGAACACTAGGAAGGCACGGTACCCCTAAGCCAGGACTCAGGCTCGCTTCTAGTGGATATATGGTGTGAAAACACAAACAAGAGGTCTTAGTAGAAAACAACGACGGCATTTATTAAACACATAAATGCAAACGACAACTATATACAGCCGAGACGAATACATAGCAGCACACTACAACACACCGTAGCCCACAAACAGTATACGATCACAGCACACAAAGCGACTAGACAGAATTCAGTAGGAGAGAGGTTCCTCAGAAATTCCCTCCATGGTCTCTCCAAACAGCTGAAATACTCATATGTCTCTTCTCTTTAGGTGTATCCGACACCCGGCTCATTACCACAAGACTGGCTACTCCACATACAACTTGATACTGCTTTCACAATGGACAACAAGACGGCATACAAGCTTGAGCTCCACACATTACTGGCACTCTATCGTTTCTTCGCTAATTTCTCAAAGACTTGTTACATGTCTCCGATTCCAATCACGATTCATTACAGCTTGAGACTACCGGCCTTTTATAGTTCCTAAGAGAAGGACCTAGAAGGCTCTGGGAGTACCTCAGTTTCCTATAAACTGTATTGTTAAAATTTTTGAAATTTCAAGAATTATCCTTTTTGCCATCTAAGTCAACAAATCCATCTCCAAGTCTCCACACAATCATCAAGATAATGGATCATTGGCACGGCACTCGGTAAATTGGTCTTTCCGGTCATAGATCTAACTGTACCTACCGTAAAGCAGCAATACAGAGTTTGTAACAGTGTGATATAGTTTACAGTTACTTTCATCAAAAGACTTCTTTTTGAAAAATGCAACTGTAAATAAAATCCAAAGATATATATAGAGAGAGACTCATACGGGTGTGCCAACCTGAAGGCCACAGCGATTATGTGAGTCATACAGGATGGCACAACTTCTCGCACTATTGTAAATCAGTTTCTGAACTAATATAAAGCAATTTTTATGATAGCATTTCACAGATATGGTTGTACCATATGTCTTGGTGTAGCATATCCAATTCTGGCTCTTGAGTACTAAAACTGCAAATCAACCAATCAACCACAAATACGGTTGATCAACTGTCGCAAAGAGTCAGAACATTGTTTCTTTGTCCTCCGAAAGTCATTCCCTGAGACATTTGATTGTGGAATTTCCTGATGGATAATATTTATATTCAAAGAAAAACGTTTGTGCCAAATCAAATGGATAATATTCGGTTCCATGCTCTTAATTTTCAGGTAGA
Organism: Argiope trifasciata; assembly: GCA_026543055.1. NCBI lineage: Eukaryota > Metazoa > Arthropoda > Arachnida > Araneae > Araneidae > Argiope > Argiope trifasciata. The sequence continues at coordinate 62,801 of JAPMOQ010034384.1, forward strand.
AACAAGATACTGTTTTTCCAAACGAACTAGGAAGAAAGCAAAAAATAATGTTCTCATAGACAAATGCATCATCTAATTATTAAGAGAAGAAGAAATTGTGTATCAATCAGATAATGCTTAACGGAATGTTAAAGAATGCACTAATGTAATGAGAAAACACAGACTTTCTAAAGTTTGAAAGAGTGTTTATATGAATTGCAACATTTGTTAATATTTTTTTCTGACTGTTTAATATTCATTATTTTTCATTTATGGAACATAAATTTCTTAAAACTTCAAAAGAATGCCTTTAATTCCATTGAAACTCATGAATATTGAATAGTGTAGAAACTATTTTATTCTCAAACTCCAAATGAGCTCAGCGTCCTAATCTAAAACTCAACCAAATAAATTCCTTTCATATCCAATGTGTTAATGATTTGCAATTACGTCGAGTCCTTAAATAATTATATGCATGCATTTAGAAATTCAAATATTCTGAAAGGGGAAAATTTCTGTATTTTAATCGGAAACATTTTAGGGAATTGTACAAAGTGTCAACTATAATTTCAACTTAATAGCTAATTTCAAATTCGTTAAAGATACATATACGCTTCTAGTATGAAAATATGTTCTAAATGACATTGTAAAGACTAATCATTCATATTATTCATTAATATATGTTACATTATTTATGTAATTTATATAATATATTTATTAATTATATAATTTATATAATTGCATCATAATTTTTCGCTTTTTACTATCCATCCAAGGTGAATTTTAAAAAATATTGTTGCCACATTAACATTCAGAGAATAAAAATCGCACAGTACTGACTGATTAATTTGTGAAGCTTTGGGTATGACTATTTTAGTCGTATTTTTCATACCACAGCAATGGCTGTATTGAGGAAAATTTGTCAATCCGAATTCGGAATTTCTTAGTGACTGCTGTCGAATAGTTTTACATAAAGGAACGTAAAATTTCACGGTATGGTGATTCTCACCATAAATAAGCGGAAAAAATTTTATTGCTCAAAAACATTTTACTAAATACAGCTAATAGTATCCTGAATGTTAGTGACGAATTTACAACAAGACAATGGCTTACGGCCCTTGACTCATAGATGGCCTCAAACAGGTAGATTAAAAATTTCATAATCATACTTACCAAATAGATAAGATAGTAAAAATTACAAACTCCATGAATGATAAAATACTAACACTTTATCAAGTATAATTTATAAAATCCTTTTACGTTTCCCTATTATTGTTCAATTATTTATAGAACCCGAACTTCTGATTTAATAATATAGCGGAAAAACACTGAGTAGTCTGAAATCAGTATAGATTAAAAATTATTCATGTATTTAATAAAAATATTTACGTAATATAAATCATCAGCAAGATGAAAATGTGCTGAAAAGCTGAAATTAAATAAATAATTTTATTAAAAGAAAGTTCTCAAAGTGTGCATTATATATGGCTGTGCATAGTGTGTATTTTTCTAAATCTTAATACAGGGAAAGGGTATTAATTTTTTTATTTCCTAAATTACATTTTTTGCGCAGAACATTTATTGATTCGAATAACATAAAATACAGTTCTTTGCAACATTCGCATTTTTTCGTCGGTGAGTGTATACCAATTACCAAAAATTAACACGTTCACTGCCACAGCTCCCGCCTGATATCAGGACCATCTATCTAATTAGATGACCCCTTCTTTGCTATCTTTTAACTGTAGTAGAGAAGATGTTATCTAATAACATAGATGGTTTGATCCTAGAAAAGAACACAGTCTACAAGTCATATCGCAGTTGGCAGTCAACGTCTTAAGAAGGAACGATTGGGTCATAATAGATTTGATACCCTATATATTGATTGAAAATATTCAAGATTTACTTTGGGACGAAATAAGTCGTTTTGAGCTGTGATCAGATATTAACACTTTGTTGACAGGGAATTTTACACAAAAACTATGTCATGTCACTGGCTTTTATTTTGTAATTGAATATGGGAGTAAAACATTCTAAATAAACTCCAATAAATTTTATTTATACTGAATGAAAGGAAATTGGACATATTTTTATATCAATTTTAATAATATTTTTTGTATGATAAAATTTATGGCAATCCCCTGTGTGTAAAGGTACACAACAAGTTTCGCAGATATATCTCGTTTCGCTGAGTTTTCCTTTTGGAGATCATACTCTACACCTTTTAGTTAAATTTGCTTTCACACCAATGATTATTGCCGGTGAACATATTTCAAAATCACTTGCACATTCAGATAAAGTATCCGCGTATAATTCATTGAAAAGTTCTTCATCGATACGTTCCGTCATGGTTGATTTTTTGGAATTATACTAAAATTGGGATAAAAACATAAATACCAACAAAAGTATTTTTTTTTTGTTACAAAAGTGGACACGACTGAACACGATACGCCAAGTTTGTGAAATATTCTATATCTTTCTGGGTGGCATAAATTGAAATAGATAATGTAAGTGCAATCGTCAAGATCAATAAGAGTTAACTCGTCACTGGTCAGTGATGTTTGGGTATAAAAAGAGCAGTTAACTCGCCACCGGTAAGCAAAATGTTAAGGTAGAAACCTGAGTCGGCATTTCAAATCACACCTGTTTCCATCTACACGATGGTTCAAAAACCAGCCTCAAGAAATTATTATTCCTTTTAAGATATTTTTATGACAGTTGTCAGGTTTATAATCCGTTTGATGGTATAATCCATTTCAAAAACCAGTCTCAAGAATTTATTATTCTTGTTAAGATATTTAATTTGCAACAAACTTGAATAGACAAACCTGAATACTGTAAATAGAATCAGTTCTCAAACCCTAGATCCTGCGCTTCTTAAGCTGTGATTCTACCACTAGAACGTTTTGTTCTAAATTTCTAAGAAAATATCATCTTCAATGTGTTAATAAGGAATCAAGAATGTATTATTCTTGTTAAGATATTTTTATAACAGTTTTCATGTGTACAATCCATTTCAAAAACCAGCCTCAAAAATTTATTATTCTTAAAATATTTAATTTGCAACAAACCTGAATAGGCAAACCTGAATACTTTAAATAGAATCAGTTCTCAAACCCTAGATCCGCTTCTTAAGCTGCGATTCTACCACTAGAACGTTTTGTTCTAAATTTCTAAGAAAATATCATCTTCAAAGAGTTAATAAGGAATACTAATAAAGTTGTGTGGACGCGGAAAGCTATATATTTGGACTACAAACAGACATTAAAAAGAAGTAACCGTATTTACGCATAATGGTGCTTCTATTCATGTCTAAATTTATATTTCATCTCATATATCTATTGGAAAAAATTTTATCGATTCATTCTGTCTAACTTGCATTTGACTTTTGTTTCTGCTGTTCACGGAAGGCATTACAAAGAAGGAAATTCTATTTTTATGCCCTTTAATAATACCTAGAGCATCCATTTTGTAAATTCTATCCTTTTTTCGATTTTCATATGGTAAGATGCCATCAAATAAATTTCATGTCTGTCCTGGCGCGCTTGCCTTTGTTGTTCAGCATTCAATACTATTGATTTCAGCTTTGTGTTGTTTTCAGATGGTTTTCGTATCGCATTTCGCAGTGACAACGCGTGCTTTTCTTGAAATATCGCTTTGATGGTATCTTTAACCTGAATAACATTTCAGATTTTATATTGCAGAAACCATTAAACTCAGTGCAATACATGTATTGAATTTTGCTATTTTCTGCATGCAAAATTTCTTGATTATTTTTTGTAATAACCTCTATTTCCAATTCTGTCTTAAAAGATAAGTCGAATTTCGAATAACTGAAATATTAAAATGTTGTTTATGTTATTCGCTGTAAGCAAGTATGATGAGGTTGGTATGATATTATTAAAAGTAATATAATTTAAATGGGACGGTACAATACGCTTCAAATTCCCTCCTCAAGAATTTTTTATTCTTGTTGAGATATTTTTATGACAGTTTTTAGTTGTGAAGATTCTAATGATTAACATATTAAATGTGCAGCATAGAGGGTTAAGAACGAACTTTATAAGATACAAATATTTGTTCCTTTTCTGTGAATATATCCTATTTTCATTAAAAAATTGCTAGTGACCCTAACAAATAAAGTAAAGATCAAACTTGAATAATTATTTTTGTCTACATTCTTGCCAAAGATAAAGCATAAAAAAGAAATCGCCAAAATTGAAAGAGTCAAGATAAGATCTAATATCAATATTTATGATATAATTAGAGGTGATATAATTATGATATAATGATATAACTAGTAGTTAATTTTTTTAAAATTTCGATTTATAATTCAAGTATATGATTATTTTTGTTTTGACAAATTCTGTGTTTGACAATTTCTGTAACCGACAGTTGTGAAGTAAAATATTCAACAGTTTGATGTTTATAAATAATAAATTAATATATTAAGTTTCATAAGAAATATTGAATGTGTGCGATTTGCGTTTTCTTACATACTTTTTCCCTAAAATACCGTATAAAGACATCACATATAACTTTTATTCAGAAACCTTATCAACGCTGTTGGAAAATATATTTTTAAAATTTTGTTACATTTTTACAATTTATGATACTATTTCTCATTTTGAAATATTATCAAATCATATTCAACAGCGAAATATTTAAATCACTTTCTTATATTATTGTCAGCTTCTTAAATATTTATGATATAGAAAATAAGGCTCATAAATTGAAAATATAATTGCAAAATATACAAAAATGTCGAGAGTTTTGTATTTAATATAAGAATACTAATGTATCAGTTAATTATTATCTTTTCCTCTATGTGAAAAGCTAGTCACCTTTCGAGATATGATGGATACATGGGAATAACTGTTTTAGTTCGATTAAATCTCATGCATATTTTAGTGCTCATGAAAGTATTTTTAAACATCAAATTTTAATAGATGCTGAGAGCCAACTTTTTAATGATTTCTAACTATTGTTCTTACTGTGCAGATTGGAAATTCTAACAAATGACTAATCCAATAGCGCTGAGGGTCTGAAAATGGACATTAATTTTAAGTGACATAATTTCATTTTCTGATTCCTCACATAAACCATGTAAACTGTCTGTAAGTATTTTCTTCGTTAGTATTTAATACTGAAAGAAAATCACACATTTAAATTTTTGATGATACAATGAAAGGCATTTGAACTTAATAGATTTGCTACGTTTAGATGACGCAACGAAAAAGATCATATAAAGATTATAATAATGTTATGTTATTTATTTTAATTATAGTTCAATGATTATTTTTATACTCGTAACAGAATCACGGCTAATAGTTAATTTTATTTTAATTTCTATAAAATATTTAGGTTTAAGGAATCCGACTACGTTCAAAGGAAATTTTTTGAAAAATTGGATTTAAAAAAAATCTATTTATGGTTTTTAGATGTATTCTCAATTATAAATACTCTGTATAAAAAAAAATTATTTGAAAATATAATATAATTTGAGAAAGAGGAAAATTTGCAGTAAGTTTTAATTAAATGTAACCAAAACGGTCAACACTCTACTCACAATGGCAATGCAGCAATCCTATTTTTCTTTGTACAA
>JAPMOQ010034384.1:83384-100924 GCA_026543055.1 Argiope trifasciata
TTTGCTATTTTTTCTAACCTTATTATTTCTAACCACCTTTATTACCCTACTACCTTTATTACTTGGCAAGACACCAAGTGCACAAATTTGAGCATTTTTAAAGTCTATCAAATTTTATACGCTCATTTAAATTTCGTTCTTAAAAAGCTTTTTTATACATTATTCGTTTTTATTTATTACACATTGATATCATTTTAACAATGGTTTGGCGTAGGATAGTCAAAACATGGATCTTGCGCCAGAAAAATCCAAACAAATCAAATCGAGTATAATATTGCAAAGATCAAATTACACTGATTCATGGAGACAAAAATATTTAATTATGTACATAAAAACAGCTAGTTGTATTTCGAGTGTAATATTGAAAGAAGTCAAACTGAAGTGATTCGTGGAGACAAAAATATATAAAAAGATCGAGTTTTGTTCAATAACAATTTATCTACTTAAATATAACATGAGGAATAAGTCAAAATACATTTCCGTCTTATTAACAAGAAAAGCGAGAGAGAAAGATTATTACATTAGAAAACACATCATTAACGACAAAAATGCTCACACCATCTCGCTGATCCTAATAATGTCTGACATCACTTTATAACTCATTTGGATTCGAATTTGTTAAAAATGTGTTCACTCCTTTCCTTCCGCCTCGGCTTTTTCATTTCTTTGTTTCCAATTCTGTCAGCTCTTCATTCTTTCAAAAATGTTTGGGAAGTCCACTTTCTTTTCGCAAACAAATTTTTCTGCGAGCTGCCTTTAAACGGATGAGTTGTCTTTTCCGAAAGTTCTTTTCGGAGCGCCAGGCCCATTTTTTTTTTAATTGCTCTTCTTTCCGCTTTTCGTGTTTAACTAAAAGCGATAAGTGAGATCGTGCAGCCCCCACGTTTTTGATGGATGGGCTGAGAGACTTCGAAAACCGGTAGTTGGGGTCCAGTGCTTGGCTGAAGACGGAAGTGAAAAGTTCCTTTTTTTTTTCGTGTTTTCTTAGAAATATGGCGATGGAACATTTTATTCGTATTTTGGTAGATGTTTAGGATTTTTGTGAACTCAATAACACACCCACATCTAAGATAATTTCACATGAAACATTTTTCAGTTGAGTTTCTTTTTTCTGAATTTTATTCTGCAAATTGAGTATTATTAACTGAAAATTTACCTTTTTTATTCTGTATTCTTTCATGTACAAAGGTAAACGGTTTCATGTACAATGTCCTAAAAACATCCGATATCGAATCTTGAAACTTCGTTGAAAAATGGTTAGGAAAAAGATGTAATTTTCCCATTTTGAGAGCGTATGAAACGGCGAAAATTGATTCCGATTTGGTGTACGGTTTTCACATATGTATTATATTGTTAGATTGAAAAGAAGCAATCGATTCTTCATTGCAGTATAACTATCATTCTGGTCTCGTAATCAAATAATCTCGTAATCCTGTAAATCTATTTATCATCTTTATATAATTATATCCATTTATATAATTACGTCTTTAATATCCGATTAGAATCTTAAGAAGTATGAATAATTTATCCATAAAAATCATGGAAGAAAATATAAAGATTTAAATTTTGCCAACCTAACCAACTTGAGATTGATAGTCAATGTCAAACTGGAAATAATTATAGGATGAAGATGTATTCACACCAGTCCAGTTATTGTGCGCAATAGTTGTCTTTTTGCTGCGTTTTTGTTGTTGTCCTAAGACGAACAGTTAAGACAACGTGATCTGAACAAAGATAAATAGCTGTTCCGATGAGGCAACTATTTGCCACTGTCCCATTAGGGTTACGTGATCTACTTGTAGTAGGTGTGGCTACGTGTAAAAGCTGCTTCATTGAGATATTATGTCTGGATTTAACATAGAAGAAATAAAACTATCTTTAACCAAACGCCTTGTTGATTAAAATTGCACTCTCACAAGATACAGATGTCCAAAAGGGCTCAAGTTGTATCAATGAGAAAGAATTTAGAATCTAAATCACAACAGCTAAAATTAAGGAGAAAATTTCACAAAATAACTTTTTTTGAATTTGTTTTTTAAGTATTGTAAAAAAAGATTTGGTCGTTAAAGTAAACAATAACAAGACGGATTAATTTTAGATCCATATGAATTGAAACGTCAAAAGGAAAGGGAATTTCAAGCTTGCAACTGTACCTAAGTTGAGGGGACAAAGAAATGTCAGGTCGCAATAATAGTATGTATTGGGTTGGGGAATAAGTTCGTAGCGTTTTTATACCCACGTTGTTTTCCAACGATTTTTTTTTTTTGCTGTTTGACAAAGTATATAGAATTTATTCTATAGAGCTGTTTCTGCTCTACAAAACTGTGCTAATCATCTTTTTGAGTAATTTAATTTTTAACTACTTTTAAGGCTTAGAAATGAAATATCCAAGAGTTAAAAATCAACATTTTGGACACCTGCTCTTCTTCGCTTTTCATCCAGGCCAAAACGTTGCTTAAGCAGCACGTGACATTTGTAACGAATACGGAGAAGGTATCATAAGCAAGTCTGCAGCACGGAAATGGTGAAGCCTGACCCCATCCAAAGAAGACCATGATCTGCGTTTGGGAAAGACTGGGAGGGCATGGTGTACTGGGAAATGTTTGAAAGGAGTGTCACGGTTACCAAGGGGCTCTACACAGCCCAGCTACACCGCATGAAAGAGGCTATGCGACTGAAAAGATCCCATCGATAAGGCCAAACCATACTCCTTCACGACAACGCCAGGCGCTATGCTGCACAAGTTGTCAAAGCCGCACGCATTTCAAGAGCTTGACTGGAGGTCTTTCAGCATCCCCCTATTCTCGGGATCTTGTGCCGTCGGATTACCATCTTTCTGTTACCTGTCGAGCTATAAGAGGGGCGTTACCTTCGGCAATAAAGAGGGCCTTAAAAACCAAACCAGGCGATTTTGGCGGAATGGCATCGACAAATTGGTTGAGAGGTGGGAGGAGATCGTAAACAATAGCGGATAATCCATAATCGATTAATCGATTGTTATTACTAAAGATTTTCTTTTTTTTAAAAGTATTTGATAAAAACGCTACGAACTTATTCCCCAACCTAATATTTTTCTTTTTAAAATTTTCGAAAACGACAATCAAAAGCGACAGAGTTGTAATAAAAAATGTATCTAAGAGTATATTCAATAAGAAAAGAGTCCAACGTGAATTAAATAGTAGAAATGTAATGAAAGTGATTTTCGTCATGTAATCAAATCAATCTCAATTATAATTTGTATGCATAACTCTCGTTACTCCACACACACATAAAACTATACTTCATTGTTTTTTGCTAATATGTTCAGAGCCTAATAGAACATTAACGTTGATTATATACTGTTACATGTTGAAATATTCCCCTCACTTCAACCCCGTGTGGTAATAAAAGAAAAAAGAAGTCTTTTACCTCAAGGTCACGCAAAAAAGACTGAAAACTAATGAATAAGCATTAATTACAACCGGCTATTTCGACGCAAATAATTTCTTTAGAACTATACCTAATTAATTGGCTCCCATTTTAACTAAACTAGTTAAGCAAGCACAGCTAGTGCAGATACTAATCAACTCATCTTTTCACGTAACTTAACTTTACCGAGTTAAAACTAGATGGCGGCATTTTTACATGATGGTAATTCCCCCTCCCCATTCTTCAAGACATTTTAACGAAGGGACCGTAGCCAGCAAATAAAAGGAGTCGAAATATATCCTTTTCCACAGTTGGCCGATTTAGGCGCCCAATCTAAATTGCAGGATCCTTCGGTTCGAGCGAAGATCCCCACTGATCTTTAAGAGGCCGTGATCAGCTTAATTTTGCGGGGGGATGATTATAATTAGAAACTTCTACCCGATGAGTGAGATTAAAAGATTATCGCCACTGTTCGGTAATTGGATTATCGGAAGTTAAAAAGGAAATTGGATTCAAGTGAGAAAGCGGAAATGAACTTTGTTATAAATAAAATTCGAACAGCTTTTCTGTAAAATGCAGTGGTTTGTTTTGAGAAAATAAGGCTGAAAAATGCTTCGATTATAAGGTGAGAGTTTTTTATATCAACCTAAATACGTAAATATTAGCCAAATGAAAACGAGCTGCAATGACTTTAAATTTATTTTAAAGGCTTTCGTTCTGTATTCAATCCTATTGTTAATTTCATCTATACTGCTGATGGAAATGAAAGATTGAAGGAGTAAATGAATACTTCTCCCCATTGAATTGACAATGGTTAGATTGATCAAGATGAAACTGAGGTTTAAGATAGGTACGCTATGTGATGCTTCATTTCTTTTTCTAATTGCCATTTTTCGACCATCTGTTTATTAGAGCTGCAATGACTTTAAATTTATTTTAAAGGCTTTTGTTCTATTTTCAATCCTCTGGTTAATTTCATCTCTACTGCTGACGGAAATGAAATATTGAAAGGAGTAAATGAAAACTTTTTCACATTGAATTGACAGTGGTTAGATTGGTCAAGTTAAAACTGAGGTTTAAGATATGTTTTTTCTCCTTTTTTGCTGCCATCATTTGACCTTCTGATTTATTTTTCAACTTGTTATTATCTTCTTGTGTTTTCGTTTTTGTACTGCTCAGATTAAAACTCGTTTACTCCAATACAGGATGATTATGAAAAAGCTATCCCGATATATGAGACTGTAACTATCATATAGGGAACGGAAGAATATGGTTTAAGATATTTTGAGATATGAGCTCAAGAATCAAATGAAAAGTAGAAGTGATTTTCAAAGAGTTATGATTAGAATGACAATATTTGAAATTTTTCAAATGGCAACACCAGTTTTTTTTATTGGAATATGCTTTCCACAGCAAAAAATAATAAATAACGTTAGAACGATAACTGTATCTTCGAAAATCACTATTTGTATTCTGGTTTCATGTCACTTAATCCAAAAAACCATCGATAAATAAAATTTTAGTAATAATATTTAGAATTTTTGTTTATTTAACGCCTCCTTTTTAAAAACTGTATTTTTACTGTAGTATGTTGAGAAATATTTTTGCTGTATTGTTAGATTTCTGGTCTGTTAATCCGTTATTGTTATGACCTTGAAATTTATATACATGAAATCTCAAAAAAAGTTCACAACCTGTTTATTGCTGTCTTCTGGTTTAGTGGACAATAAACAAAAAATTTATTCTCAAATAAACTGTTTATGCGCATAATACTCTAAGTGGTACAACTTCTTTGCACTAAGTAATATATGAATATCAGAACAAAAACTAATTGAACATTTTTGGGAAATTCTGTTATTTATTACACGTTTATATCACGTCTGACAATCATTTTTTGAGAATATATTGTCAAAACTATCCTTTGCTAGCTTAATTAAGTATTAAAGAGAGGGATTTATTACTATAATGGATATTCTAAAAACTCTCTTCTTAGGAAATCTTTTGTTCCATAAGAATTTTATTTGAACCTAAAACTGAAATCATTAAATTTCAAACACATTTGTGTTAATTATTTTGTTTGCTTATTATAAATACTTTAATAAATTAAATTTCAAAGAAGCAGTGTTTTATAATGTGGTAATCATAAAATACACTTGGTACCTCTCAATAATTATGAAAATAACTATAAACGATTGAGCGGAGAAATTGCAAATATTATATTCCCATCAGGAAATCACTTTTTTTTACAATTTGCTAATAATTTAAATTTTGTCTTACAAAAGGTTATCCATTTATACTACTTAATCTTATAAATAGTATAAATGAATAACCTTATATAAGTCAAAATTTAAATTGTTGGCAAATTGCAAAAAATTATTTGATTTCCTGATATATTATCCATTTATGCAACTTAATTTTTTACAAGTATTTTATTTTATGAAATAAGTTACTCAAAAATAAATTCTATTCAAAGAAAAATGTAATGACAAAAATAAACATTAAAATATAGAATTCTACATTCGGAAAGATCTCCAAAAATTTTGGATATTCTGTATTTAATGAGTTTCAAAAAAAATACTTGACACTTTTATGACAAAACAAACAGCATAAAATGAATGCATGTAAAAAAAAGTAGAATAAAATAAAGGAAACAAAGTTACTTCAGTTCTCTTTGAAATATCAAAAATATGAAGGTCTCCGAGTGCATAATCCAGCGTTGTTTATTACAAGCAAAAGTACTCAGGCTTGGAAATCTGCCTCGCTGAAAAATCTCAGAGCGTATAAAATAACGCCTTAAATTCATTTTAAAAATTTATCAATAAAAAAAGCACATTATTCTTATGTAAGATCGCAGAGATAGATAGAAGGAGAAAAAAAAATAACTCAAAATAATGGAAAAGAGCGAGATCTTCGTATCAAGGGTTAAAGAGAAGAGAAATTTCTCTTCTTTCGCATGAAAAGAAGTAAGCAAGTGAAAGGAAAAAGTAAGCATGAAAGGAAAAAGCAGCGCCTCATACATAATTCATGACTCCTGCTAAGGTTGTGAGGAACGATGCTTTAAAGACTCGTTGAAAACGGATACTAAAACCAAAAATAATGGTGAAAAACAGGTGGCATGCAGATAGTCCCCCTGTGCTGCACCCCCTCTCTGCATCCCCCATTAAAATTCTTCCTGACAATGAAGTAAATTATGAAATATCATTAGTTCCATGACGCGCGTAGGTGCTTGTAATTGGCTGGTGATATGTATTTTAAAAATTTTTAAATGGCCCTTTCTGTTCAAATTCTTGTTTTTTTGGTGCATTTTGTTTTTACTGCCGGTTAAAACTGACGATGTGTTTTGAAGTTTTCTTAATCACTGCCTTCATTGTTAATCATTTTAATGCCTACCCCCCCCCCTCCTCCGTAAAGCGGTGTTTAAACTTCACATCGACCGGTTGCGTTTTTACAGATAGTGTTGAAATATGATTTACTTAAAATTCGAAGGCCTTACCGTAGGTTCTAAACATTTTTGAAAGTGTCTTAGTAAATTTTGACTAATTAATTAAATTTATTTTGATTAAATCGATGACAAATTTCGATTATTTAAAGTTAAACTCTTTTCATTCATTATAAATACCAAAAAATTTAATATATAAAAATAAAGTTTTGTTTGCTTATATTTTATGCAATGCTGTACCATTCATTTAATTTATCGCCAACTTAAGCAATTAGTTGGCCATTAAACTTCGCCAACAATTGCTTTGAGCTTAGAAAATCCATTTTTCACCATTCTATGTTGGCCAGGATACGCACGAGTCAGACAGTCAAGAAATGTATTTGTTTTTACTGAAGACGTAAAAACAAAACAGTATTGTCTATTCAAAGGTATACTCGATAAATAAAGTAAAAAATTTATAATAACTATCATTTGTACTTCTTACTTATATATCATTCAGTTTCAGTGAATGTATTCATTGTCGAAAAGCAAATAAATATCATTTTTCTTATCATTCCTAATTAAACAAAATCAACTATTTAAAATGATATTTCAGAAATTATTTCTTCTGCGGGAGCAACACGTCGAATACCGCCTAGTGTCGAATAAAAATTTCGTAATTATTTCCATTTTCTAAAAGTAAAACAACTGTGGGAAGGCACAACTTTTCTAAAATAGAAAGAATTATTAACATATTTTGCAATGTATTGCATGTACTTTACAAGCTAAAGAAAAACTAGTGCTTTTACTTTTACTCAAAATGCATTGATAACAAGTTCTAAACGCGGAATTTGCTGTTTTTACTGCAATATATTTCAGAAAAATTCTTACACTACTTTTCTTCAGAAATAGCATTTCAGTTTGATAACGCCTTTTATACAATGAAATAAAGTTATCATTTTTACAAAGCAAATTGCAAAGCTTAATATAGCTTTTATTAGTGAAGTTGAAGCCATTTTTTTCCATTTTAATTATTTATTCTCGAATTGATTATTCGAAAGACGTAACAACACATATGTGTATTTCATACAATATCAGGTGGCACTAATTTAATAAATTTAGAAACAAATTTGGATCAAAATTTTCCAATTCAGGCTCTATTATAACTTTATAATAAGATATTGAAGATAAATCATGAATAAAAAGCTGTTTAAGATGGATATGCGCTGTATTCAGCACAATTTTTATTATTATATCTTTCTTATTTCTAAGTAGATAGAACTAAGTTTTATTTTTACCTTCCTCTAAATAATTCACCAAGGCATCATCGTCACGTTATAATTGCACCCTATTTTAGTATAACACGAAAGTTTACAGTTTAAACGTTTGAGATTTTTGATTGTAGTATTTTGATTATTTCTTTAAAATCCACAAGAGTGACTGATTCTATTGAGGATATATTTTAATAATCATTTATAGGATTCAAAAAGATGGACAGGTATTGGGAAACTTGATGCTGAGCAATCTAAGGTGGATGAGGTTAGAATGTCATAAGTGACCAAAGCAACCCAAAATTGAAGACAGCTTCAGAATTTTTTTCCGGATAGAATATCATCATATATTGATAGGATATCATCTATAACTATGATCAACGGGAATAAAATAATTTCATTTTAACTTTACAGAGCCTACTGAAGAAATTAATATCAATCGAAAAATCTATCAAATTTGCAGAAAAATTCTAGAACTAGAACATTTTTAAACAAAATTGTTTGAAAAAGTTTGATTTCATATAAACTATAAAGATAATATTTGCATTAAAAAATGTTCTATCTGAAAACTTCCACTATCGTATGCATGACGTGTTATAACTAGCTGTGTTGTGTACAGTTCAGTGTTATTTTTAGCCATATGCCGAATTTGGTATTTGTTGATTCAAAGGTCTGACCTGTATAGCATTTTGAAATTTTTTTCATCATAATAAAAATTATTTTATAAAGATCACTCGCAAACTTATACCTTAATTTTCGTATTTAACACATTTGAAATATGACAATAATTTGATAGATGGGTCCTAATGAACGCTCTGGCCTATACAAAACAAATACGATATTAACGAAAATTTTGAAAATAACTTTTTACTTTATGAAAAAATTTTGAAGAATAATGCCATCAAATTAATCATTGAACCCTTGATACTTATAATTGTCACACTTTAACAAAAATATCATTTTAATTAACAAAAAACAAAAGGTTATGAGAAACAATTGTTTTTGATAAAATAGATTACATTCTTAATACTTCAAATGGCATAATTTAAAAAAAATTAATATATTAAATTATAGTTATAAAAACAGATCAAATAGTTAATTGCCTATAATTTTACAATTATTCTATTATTATATACGCATCTGTCTTCAATTTGGTATTTTGTTTGTGATTTTATAAATTTGTTTCATTTAAAATGTTGAAAAATCATTTTGCAAATTAAAAGATTTATAAAGGATTAAATATAAATTATTTAATGTAGTTTGAAGCTTTTACTAAAACAAATATTTAACTTTTATGTTTATTTCATTTCAATAAAAGCCTATTAAAAGCTTAAACATACTAGTTAAAATAATATATAAATAATTGTCAGGTTAAAATATTTCACCCATAATCTTTTAATGGATTAAATATTTTCTAAATACTTAGACTAAACTCCCCCCCCCACTAAATTTGATCTTCATTCAAGAATTTTTAATGCCAAATAACAACAAAAAATTGCATATAATTTTAAATGACTAATTAAAAGTCCTTGATAAAGAATAAGAATAACAATTCTTTTTTTTTTAAGTTCTTTTAAAACATATGCATGTAATATACAGTTAGAGCAGTTTTTGTTCTGTTTTCTGGGCAGAATTTGTTTTTCTTCTGGTTTTGTATACAGAATAACTAAATAATGGATTGTTATTAATTTCTTTTGATAATTTCATTTTGCTATCTAGACAGTAATATAAATAAGCCCAAGCTTAATTTTATGCAGATATTTTTTAAAGAAATTATCTTTAAAAAATGTTGTGTTTAAAAAGCGTAAATTTGTTGAAAAATCAAACTTTCAGGAATATGAAAAAATACTGCTTTTATTTTGCACAAAATAGGAATGAAAATTGTTTTTTTTTTCCTTCAATAGCAGCCAAATCTTGTAGTTAATCCTTTCAAAGTAAATTCTTACTTGCTAGTTTTCTTTTTCTTCTTTTTTTTTATCTTCGCTGATTTTTTACTCTAATGAATATATGTTAATTATTTTCCGTCCACTACAACTGATTGACTGAAAGGAAACATATTTATTCATATGAAAATATTGTTTTAAATTTTAAAAAATATCACGTTAACGGTATTTTTTTATCACTGATTAGAGTTGCAATTGAAAATCAAAATTCCAATGATTGAATATTAAAAGAATTTGTTACAATAACAGGAATAACATAAAAATTCATAAAAAATTTATTTTATGGCCGTACTATATTTTATACAATCACAAAATATATAAGAAACATAACAGATTGCTTACAAAAAGCTTTTATTTTAGAAAATTTAATGTAAGAAAATAACAAAAGCATAAAAGAAGAAAACTAAAGAATAATGACAAATACAATTAAATTGAGTTTTACATGAAATGAATTTTAAAAAATAATATTTTTTCTCACCAAAGATACTTTGATATGAAAGAAGACTACCATCTAATCAGTTTCTCATTAATTGTATATATTTATTGAGGGCCGTGGTGGCCCGGTGGTAAAGTCTCGGCTTCGGAACCCGAGAGTTTCAGGTTCGAGACTCGATACCACCGAAGAACCGCCATGTGAGGGGGCTTGTTGCACGCTAAATCTGTCAGGCCAAATGTCCTCCTGCTGATGTGGTGTGGTGTGGAGAGGGGGTGCCAGTTCAGGTGTCGTCGTCGTCATCTGACCATGGTTCAAAATTACGAGGTCCGTCCCAAAATAGCCCTCGTGTTGCTTTAAACTCGACGTTAATATAACTAAACTAAAAGTATATATTTATTGATTAAATACTTACTTCACGGTCGTAACAACATTTTTCAAACATATCATTTACCATAAACTTTTTGTCACACAGTATTTTTCACGTAGAGAAGCCTAATAGCTCATTTGATTTCTGTCGAAAGATGAGTATTTGAAGTTATATAAGCAACATTTGTGTAAGAGTCAAAGTAAATTCTTCTATCAAGATTTCTAAATAAAAATTATCATAAGAAAGACCAGCGAAATCTGTAACTCAAAGATGAGTTTAAAATAAATCTGTCTGTGTCATCATTGAATGAGTAAATCCCAATTTCTGTTATGTCGTCTGGCAAATGAGATAGCTTTTATTAATATGTATTAAGTTGGGGAGTAAATTCGTAGCGTTTTTTTTTTCTTTGTTCTACAACGTTTTTTTTATTTTCTTTGTTCTACAACGTTTTTTTTTTCTGTTTGACAAAGTGCATAGTATTTATTCGATAGAGCTCTCTCTGCTCTACAAAATTGTTCTAATCGTCTTTTTGAGTAATTTAATTTTCACTTACTTTTTATGATTAGAAACAGAATATCCAGGAAGTAAAAATCAACATTTTTGACACCTGCTCTTTTTAGCTTTTCATAGAGACCAAAAAGCTGCTTAAGCTGCACGGGACATTTGCAAAGAATACAGAAAAGGTGCCGTAGGCGAGTTTACTGTACGGAAATGAAGAAGACAATGATCTGCGTTTAGTGGGACTGGGAGGGCATGGTGAACTAGGAAAGGCTCGAAAAGAATGTCACGGTCGCCAAGGAGCTCAACATAGCCCAGCTACACCGAGTGAAAGGGGGTATGAGGCTGAAAAGACCCCATCGACAAGCCAAACCATACACAATCACGACAACACTAGACCCCATATTGCAAAAGTCGTCAAAGCCGCATTCCAGGAGCTTGAATGGGAGGTCCTTCAACCACCACATTTTCCGAAAAATGCACCGATGGATTACCATCTTGTCATCAAGGGGGGGCGAGCCTCAAAATAAGGATGAAATGATTCCGGTATGGTGGTTGGATCTTGGTGGTTAGTTTGGGTTTTGGACCTCCCATCGAAGACAGGACGTACTCCCTACGGTGAGAGTTGTACCGTCGCCGGTGAGGGCCATTAGGCCATTGTTGCTGTAACAGCAATCCGGTCATTCAGTCTTGCGAAGATCAGTGATATGACTTACCATCTTGTTCGCTTTCTGTTGAACCATATGAGGGGACTTTCGTTAATAAAGAGGACTTTAAAAACTGGCTAGACAACTTCTTCGATACTAGACCATGTGATTTTTGGAGGAATAACCTCTACAAATTGATCGGGAAGTGGGAGGAGGTCATAAACAGCAACGGCGAGTACATAATCGATTAATTGATTGCTATTGCTAATTATTTTCTTTAAATAAAAACATTTTATATAAACTTTATGAGCTAATTCCACAGCCCTAAATAGTATGATTTGCATTTCTAAATCTAAAAATAAATAAATATTATTTATAGGATTGTGAAGTTCCCATTCTAGTTTTAAAAAATTAAATTCCGAATTATAACAAAGATCAATAAGCTAAGATCTGCAATTTTTTATGTTTTATAATTAATTGCACCGTTTAATCATATCTGGCATATATTTAAAAGTACAACAGCCTGTCTAAATGAACACTTCTTCAAGAATATAGACAATAAAAGATAAACACTGTGTGCTTAGCCTTGACTCACGATGCATAATGTAAGAAAATCAAATCTATCCTATCACTTTCAAATTTGCACATTTTTAAAAAAAATTTCCTCTTACAGGCTAAATGAACTGTTTCTGAAAATGGAAAAAAATGTGCATATATTTTCATTCAAAAATTGTAACTTCTATTTATGATTCCTTTTATCACTACTATTTAAAGTATCCGAGTACGTTCGAAGAAAAAAAAGATTATTATTAAGACAATTTAAAACTATGGTTTTTAGATGTATTCTCAATAATAATACAAAATATTATAAATTATGATAATACAATATTTTTTGAGAAATATGAAAATCGGCAGTAAATTTAAATGAATTTTAATCAAAGACGGTTAACACTCTACTCAAAATTGTAAACCAGCAATTTATTTTTCTTTGTACACGAGTTATAGAACAAAATGATGAATGAAGTGAACCAAAATCTAAGAAAAAGTTTGAGTTGCAAAGAAGTTATGGGTAAATATATTAGTATATATACATATTTTTCCATACACTAACTTAATAAATTTTTTCCTTAAATTAATGAAACTTTTTTTAATAAAAACTTTAATTAATAATTTTTTTTCTAAAAACCTGTTTAACCCTTTATTTACTGACGGTACTTAAAAGTACCACTTAAATCTAGCTTATATCTTTAATATATGACTATTTTTGTCGATGATATTCTAAAGAACACGGGGAATGTAACCCGAATAACATGAAATTAATATAAGCTAAAAGTAGGAATTAAAAATATTTAATTAACAATTAAACTAATTAGGATATTTCTGTTAGTTACATTTTTTTTCTTGGGTTTCCTGGGA
Organism: Argiope trifasciata; assembly: GCA_026543055.1. Taxonomy (NCBI): domain Eukaryota; kingdom Metazoa; phylum Arthropoda; class Arachnida; order Araneae; family Araneidae; genus Argiope; species Argiope trifasciata. The sequence continues at coordinate 96,789 of JAPMOQ010034384.1, forward strand.
TTATTTTGCAAGGAAACTACACGACTGGTGCAAAAATGAAGTTGAAAAATAGATGGTGACATAATTCAGTAAATAAAGGGTTAAATGAAAAAGTATTTCACCAACAATAAAACTTTCATTTCATTCCTTTGCCCATGTAATTTAAAACATGGGCTGAAATTTTTATGCTAATACCTCAATTATTTTTTGAGGTATCATGTAGACGGTGGAGAATTTTTATGAAAATTTACGTTTTAAGAAAATTGAAGTTAAAGACAAAGTTTAGCTGAAATATATGTGACCCTGGATAATAGGACAGGCCTTCTCTTTCCTAGAAAAGATAAATCGTTTTGAAAAGAGAAAAGTCTGAACTACAAGAAATAACATTAAAATAATATTCACCAATGTGGTCAATAATCAGTGTTTTTAACATAGTCAGATACCTTAAGGTAACCGACTATGTTCGATGGAAAATTTGTGAAAAATTTGATATTTTAAAAACCATTTTTGGTTTTTAGATGTATTATCAATTATAAACTCTATAAATACAAAAACATCATTTGAGAATATGATATATTTTGAGAAATGGGAAAATTTGAGGTAAATTTTAATGAAATTGAACCAAAACGGTTAACATTTTACACAAAATTGTAATATAACAATTCTATTTTTCTTTGTACACAAGTTATAGAATATAATAATGAATGAAATGAACCAAAAAAATAAAAAACATTTTGAGATGCAAAGAAGTTACTGGTAAAAATATACGCATATATATGCATTTTTTCCATAAATTCGCAACTTAATTTTTCTAAAAGCCCCTATAAAGGAAAAAGGATTTCACCCACAATAAAAATTTTGGTTCCTTAATTGCCCATATTATTTAAAACGCATTCTGAAACTTTTATGTAAATACCTCTATTAGTTTGTGGGATACCAGGTTAATGGTGGATATTTTTTATGAAAATTAAAATTGAAGTCAAAGACAAATTTTAGCTGAAACATAATTTTTTTTAATTCCTCTGCATAATAAGTTTGACCTTACTTTTCTAAGAAAAAACAAACTCTTTTAGAAAGAAAAAAGTCCGAATTACAAGAAATAACACTTTTAAAAAAAATCCCCAATGTAATTGAATACCAGCGTTTTCAACGTAGTCGGATACCTTAAACTACATATTTATAATATAAGCATGCAGGGGTATTTAACAAACATACGAATTCTTCTACAATTGTACATAATGATTAGCAGATAAAAATTTAAAAATATCAGTTTGTGGGAAATCCCTCATTGCTTAACTTCATCTAAAACACGAAGGAAAAATCACCTTGCTGCAATACCTGTCTTTTTTCAAAAATTTTAATGATGTTCAACTAGAATTTATTTTATTTTATTTTAGTTTAGTTTAGTTATATTAACGTCCCGTTTAAAGCAACATGAGGGCTATTTTGGGACGGACCTCGTCATTCCGAACCACGTTCAGATGACGAGGACGACACATGAAGTGGCACCACCTCTCCACACCGCACGACACCAGCGGGAGGACGTTTGACCTGTCAGATTTAACGTGCAAGAGACCCCCTCACACGACGGATCTTCGATGGAATTGAGTCTCGAACCTGAAACCCTCCGGTTTCGAAGCCGAGACCTTACCACCAGGCCACCGCGGGCCCTCTAGAATTTATGTATAAGTTGATCTGTATATCTGACCTTCACATTATTAAAAAAGTACTTTTAGCTTCGCATACATGCAATAAAAAATTATGTATAATAACTAGTCAAATTTCTATGAATATTCTTGATATTTAGATTTGATTTTAGTATAATGCTATACTATCCCCTTTTTGCATATATTATGTTTTGAAAAAATAATAGAAAACTTTCCCACATTTTATACTGTTAACATATGGAGAAGTTTGTAATTTTTTAAAATAAAAATCTAAAAATTTTCCTCAGTATATATACTGCATAATGAGTATAAATAATAAACAACTAACGAAAGGTGACAAAAATTTCGTATCTACTAATTTCCTCTAAATTACTGGTCAATCCTCTGAACAGTCTCCAATATTATATTGAGAAATTTGAGTAAATATATTCAATTATATTGTTCACATAGTTGAAGCTCAAGAGAAATTCTTCTAATCTATCTACAGAAATAAGTAAACATTTCTAAATCTAAAACTGTATAGATAATTTGGGTTATTATATTTAACTCTATGAAAACTAAAAATCCCAAAACACCTGTTCATCGGAATTATGACGGCCATCTGGGACGTATGGATATCACTCCGAAATTCGTCTATTTTTTTGTTAAGGGTAATTGATTGAATACCTGAGGCGTATGCTTTCTTCATTAGAGACACTCTACCAGATGAGACTGGAGATTTTCAGATACGAAAAATACCAGAGCATGCATTTGCTTAAAAAGACACCAATTAAACATATATATAATTTAATAACAATTCTTAAGGAACACCGCCTGTTATTGTAGTTTTTGAGAGGGTAAAGAGAATTTTTCTTATCTTTGAAGGAGAAACTCCGACTTTCTCGTATTCTAGGTACATGAATTTTAGAAAGAGAGTATAAATTAAAGAAAAACACGACTCCAATAGGAATGTTTTCTTGTCAAATTTCTCATATGATAACAAAATATAACGCCTTCAGTGATACATAGTATGGTGAATTGCAGTTAGAGCATATCTAAGGCTTCGTCCTTTCCGTTACATTTACATTTCGTGTTAGGGCTTACATGTCGTTATATTTTCGTGTTAGGGCTTACAAATTCTTGCAGCTATACAAGACGACAGACTGTCAACTTTCTCATATATTGGTTTCAAAATTCATAGAAATCTTCATTTCTAATAGTAAATCAGTACACGTAATTTTATTCCTTTTGTCATTTAAATTGTTTTCACAAGGGCATGGGTGGGCAAAAACATGCTATTTTAAAACAAAAACAATCTTTTAAAATTTCCTCCGAATGTAAATCAATAAATCTATATCTGCATTTAGTTGTGATTTAAAGTTGTTTTGTTCATACACCAAAATACAAACATTTATCAAAATCCGAAAGCTTTGAAACTAGTAGAGGCATCCAAATGTCATTTTGTTTTTGTTGAATGTGTGATAACAATAATGTCTCTTTTTACATTTCGTAGAAAAATTAACAGAATTTTTTTAATAAACATTGATTATCAAAATTACAAAATTAAAGAGAGGGTGTTGAGTCAATAAAGGTTATAATATTTTCGAATAAGACATTAAAAAAAATCTCTCAAATAGCACATCAATCATAAGTTATATTCATTTAGTGGACCTTATTTAAAATGTAATAGTTCAAGAAAAATAATCGTAAAATTCTAGAATTCTGGATTTGATGATGTAAAAGAACATCAATATATTAGACTAGATTAAAAACTGTATTAACATTTTCCTTTTTTTAGAAATAATTATTTTTAATTAATATTAAATTCTAGAATACACTACCGAATATATTGAGAGTTACTAACAACAAAATATGGTGGATATCTTAAAAAGCTTACATAAGGCTTTGTTCTCAATTTAATGATTAATTCAACAAATTTATATGTTTGTAGGTGCGAAAGTATAGCTTCTTGTCTTATGTAAAATGATTTTCTCTATATTTCAGAATCTATCGATAATTACTAACATTTCCAAAGATACAAACGGTTTGCATCTCAAAAAAACATTATATTTCCCTATTATTGATCAGTTGAAAATTTCATGAGTTAGTGGATGTGATGATCCCCTTATTTATACCAAAATATATTCTGTGCCATAAACAACAACATACCTAATGTTGAATGTATCCATAAACAGCAACATACCGGATGTTGAATGTATCCATTAACAACAACATGCCTAATGTTGAATATATTCATAAAAAACAATATACGGAATGTTAAATGTATCCATAAACAACATACCGAATGTTGAATGTATCCCTAAACAACACACTGAATATTGAATGTATCCCTAAACAACATACTGAACGTTGAATGTATCCCTAAACAACACACCGAGTGTTGAATGTATCCCTAAACAACACACCGAATGTTCAATGTATCCCTAAACAACACACTGAATGTTGAATGTATCCATAAACAACAACATACTGAATGCTGAATGTATCCAT
>JAPMOQ010034384.1:111952-158192 GCA_026543055.1 Argiope trifasciata
GGTTTAAGTATGAAATTGGGTGCGAAAAATGCAATTAAATCCTTTGTCAGGAAAAAACGAAATTACTTTCCGAACAACCTAATAGATAAATATACTTTGGGGCTTTTAGATATACTTTGTATATAAGATGGTGCTTAGATTTTCAGAAAAAAAATTTGATTCACTTACATCTTTATCTTATGACTTACATCTTTATCTAGTAATAGTTTTCAACATTTGATTTAAATCTAGTTTTTTAAAGTTGTTTTTGCTTTCTTTAACGGCATAAATAAAATTTGAAAAAATATGAATCATATATATGAATATACAATTACAGATATGGGATCCCACTTCTTCATACGTTCGCTTTCCTTCTCAACTTTTATATAAAGGTGCTTTTTCAGTTTGGTGAGTGTTTTGTATCTTCCTTCTTATTTTTTCTGAATTTGATTTTTTATTCTTGTGATTGTCAGTTTACGGTGATTTTTATTGGATTTCAGTTTGACTTATTTTACTAAGTCTATTTTACAAAATATGTTATGTAAATTTCAATTATATTGACGAATCTGATTTATTGATTTCATGTTTTTTCTGGTTTGCTGTGATTTTGAATTACCATTGTTCAAAATTTGATGTATTTTCTTTTGTGATACTAATTTATCTCCAAAACCTCAATATTCTGGGATTTTCGGGTCACGAAGGGTCAATTGCTTGACGAAAGTCAGAAACTTCACAGAAAAAATCCTTGGTTTGAATCCCTGTCTGAGGGTGACCATTGAGAAAGTCCTCAGACCGGATTCTTTTTTAATTGTTTAATTTTGATTCCTAGGCAATAATTGTTTCAATCGTACTAACATTTATTCTAAAGTTATTTATATATGAATGTAGTACACATTCAGGTATCTGGTTCGCGACTATCCGACCTTGTTTCCTTTTAACGTTATTAAATGAGGAAAGCAAAGCAATGCATAGGCGACATTGCCAAGTATTGAAACTAGGCTTCAGATGTCATCTTTTTACGCACCGTGAGCAAAATACAAGAAATGAGCAGTATTCTGTATGTTGTTTATTGTTTCGTCAGTGTGTAAAGTACCTGAATTGCTTCCACTGTTCCTGATTATAATTGTGTAATCACTTATCAATGAAAAATAAAATCAGTTTGGTTTAAATTTCTTAAGGTTATGATTGATGCAATGTTTTGTGCAGATTTTCTGTAACTATGCATTTTCGAATATATGTTGAAATAGGAGCAGTTTGCATCTTTTAGCTTACTTTTTCTTTAATAAATTCTTGGTATGCTCAGCGCAATATATAAACATATATAAATTGTCAATAAAGGCCCTTCTATATTGATTATTTATGTATGTTTCGACACGTTACCAGTTACATTTACCAGTTAATTCGACACATTACTGGTAACTGCTTCTATGTTTTACCAGGTCGAGTCCACTTTCGCATTCTACGTGGTTTGAGATAAATGGAGAACTTAGTACTCAATAAAATGAGGAAATGCGTATTGTAACCATGAGTTTTAGCCTACAAAACTCTGTCTCTTAATATTGGTAGACGAAAAAAGAAAGTTCATAGAACTCCGGCCTATCCGGCTTTTGGTCATCCAGTCTGCCCTTCCACCAATATTAGGACGGATACACAGGGATGTATTATATTTTATTATTTTTCATGTGACTAGGACAACAAAATATTTTATTACTTAATAAAGTTTTAAAACCTTCCGCCGCGTAAAAAAAATTCCTTTAAATGATAACATATTCGTCTTTGTATAATTTTTGCAGAAATAATGACACACAATATGTTGCAGTGGATGAAATGAAATTTTTTGCTGCAGCTAATGTGATTAATTCTTTATTGCAGCTGGTGCAATCCATTCAAACGAAGACAAAACATGAGAATCGTGACTAAAGCATGATCATTCTACTGTGTTTTGGTGAAGAAATTCAAATCACTTTATACATTATTGGAATTTGCACACGTTTCTTCCCAGACAAATGTGATTTACTATTAAAATAACAGCTAGATTATTTTCTTTACGATAGAAACAAGAATATAGTGGAAAACCATCTCATTAATTAATACACATTAAAATAAATTAATATCTTTATATTTGACAAAATTTAAAAATTTTCACAAGATTCAAAATATTCTTTTATATAACACTTTTAGGCTGGTATTCTTCAAGACATGAGATTCATGCCTAAAGCATTATCATGCTACATCGTTTAAGAATAGAAATTCAAATCATTTCTTATTCAATATTAGAATAAATGCACTTTCCTTTATATTACTATTAAACAGCAATTAAAATGTATCCTTTATCTTAGAAGCTAATATATGGTGCAAGCATATCATTAATTAATACACAACAAAAATAAATTAATACTGTTACGGATTTACTGCTAATTAACAAAGAAGTTTCTGGACATACCAGGAGTGTCTCGATTTTTATTGGCTCAATTGCTAAAATTCTTGAAGTTTCCAGTAATATTTATTTTGTTGCCAAATGATCGCCAAGTTTGTCGTCAATCTCTGAGATCATTAACGAGGCATTCAGCAGAGCTCACATAAAACGGCCTTTCTTTGAAACTATTTGTGCAGAAAAGCAAAATTACAGGTTTGTAACAATATGATCCTAATGAATATTTAATAACTCTTGTGCGATTGAGAAAAATATAAATGTATTTTGTGTCAATATTAAACAAACATTTTGCACCAAAATTTTAAAATTTTACACAGTGTTCAAAATGTTCTTTTACATGATAACCTTTGAAGGTGGTATTCTTTTTATAAAATTCGTGCTTTAATATAATGTGCGATCTCCGACTTAGCCAGAGATCATGCGAAGAACTTTTTGGTGCCGCCAAAGAGCAACCACAACTAACATGATGGAACAAACTAAATTTGATTTCATAGGACCCTAGCGAATAATAAAGAACACTCTAGAGAAAACGCATATTAGTACAGAAAATGAATGGACAAAAGTATTACATTTTATATTAGATAGTAAGCATGAAATATAAAAAATCCATAAAGCTTTTGCAATTCGTTTCCCAATATAAAAAGTTGATTCTAATTTAAATAGTTTTATCATGCTTTTTTTTATTGCACCCGATGCAATCAGATTCCTTTCTGTAGCTAATACGATTAATTTTTTGCAGCAACTGATGCAGTCAATTCCAACGGAGACAAGACATGAGAATCAGGCCTGAAATATAATCGAGTTACGGTGTTTTGGAGTAGAAATTCGTCTCTTTATACATTATTGTAATTTTCACACTCAATATGAAAATCAGGGCCGGCCATCTGGGGCATCTATGCCCCCGGGCCCCATGACTAAAGGGGCCAAGGGGTCTGCACAGTGATTAAAAATTAAAGAAATGTTCTGAACAATAATAATGTTACACATACTAAAAGTCTACAAGTTTGTTTCCATGTGGTTGGCTGAGCATCGACCGACGCTTTTATTTGGCAATTATCGCAGAAATTTCTATAAAAAGGCGGGACAAGTTCATTTATGAGTAAGTAAATCACTGTCAGACATATTAACCCCTTGAGGACCAGCGAGCCGGAAATAAAACTCAGTCACGGGACCGAACGCTCTGAAACGGAGCGTCACTACCGACCCGCGCATTTTAAGCAGTTAAGCCTAATTTTACAAAAATATTCGTATAAAATCAGCATTTTAATAAAAACACTCCAAATTTATATCCCATCCCATATTATAATCCACAAAATTATACTCCCATCACATCCCAAAACTTCTACGAAACACACACATAAAAAAACGTCGCCAAAACCGAACACCATTCATAAATATTTTACTCTTACCCCTTGCAATAATCCGCTGAATGTACTCCCCCATATTCTCATAACGAAAAAAAGCAATAAACAAGTCACTTATCAGTCAAAATATAAACACAGCGCGCAATAAATCCCAGCCCTTTAAAGAGCCGTGATTCTCACTTTGTTTACATCAATAAATATATCAAATACAGAAGCATAAAACAGAAACTAATGCCCGTTCATGAAGGTCAAATACCATATGAGTCGACCGTTGTGAAAACCATTGCCGTTTAACGCCATCTAGTAGCATTTAAAAATTCAAATAAAACCTTCCGATTACGCATACGTGACGCTGGTCTCTCCATATCAATCGGAGCGCTTCGCTTGGAAGCGACGCTGGGCTGATAAGAGTTGAATCGCTGCGTCGCTTCCACGATACCTTCGTCACGAACGGGTTAAGACAGAGCGGCTTGCCCGGCACGCAGAAGTCGAGGCTGAGTCTAGGTTCTCTCGGAATTTTGTCTAAATAGAATGTGATATTTTTTACAATCCTTTATATTGCCACTTACTAAATATAATAAATTCTAAACCATCTTTCAGCAAGTTAAAATTAAATAAAGGAGTATCGTTGGTCAAGCATATGGGTATAATGGTTAAACGCTCTTGCTGTAACCAAGTATCGGAAAAGAAGGAATATTTGTAATTTTCCTGGTGTAATGAACACATTAAAGGTGGGTATCTTGACGAAAGTATGCTAGATAACGCGGATCAAATCGTAGTACTACGACTCCCGTCTATATTGTGTTAATAGCAAAAACAAAATCACGCATTATTAAATAAATATGCAAATGTTCTAGTTTTCTTTTTTTTTTATTCTGCTAAAAATTTAGTGCCCCAAATGGTTTCTTACACCAGGGCCCCTTCATAGAGAACGCCGTCTCTGATGAAAAAAACCTGTGAATTATTTCCTTTATCCTAGAAACTAATATAAAGTGGAAATCATGTCATTAATTAATACACATCAAAAATAAATTAATATCATCACATCGGATTATCTTCCTACTGGTACTTTTATGATAAAGAAAGGGCACTAACCGCATTTACTCTCGGGTTCAGCTCCTAAATCTTGAAGAAAACCTCGAGTACTTTATCAGAGCGGTAGAGAACTGCCTTTAAAACATTCTCCTAACACTTCGAAATAATTCACTGGCCTTTTAATGGCGCAATCAAGATCCGGTAATTCTTTCCCCCGTTCTCTCCAAACTCGTCCCAATTAAAGGAAGAGTTGCTCTTGCTGCAGACATCGGGGATTAAGACTTTCTTCAATTAGGAAAAGGGGATTTGAAAAAAAAGAGGACTCTGCCTCTTTCTTTGCTGGAAGCAAGTAGAAGAAAAGGTGGAATCCACCGGATTTGCTTCAATTCCTAATTTCGGCCAATTCTACCTTTAAATCCAGATAAGGTTCATCATCTGGGATGATTGGAATAATATTTTAGGAAGGAAAATCTCGAATCGCATCTACATGATAGAAGTAGAAAAATGTTGATTTTGTTATGGAAATAAGATTTTATGTAAAGGACTGGCTGATACCCGGCGCGTTGCTGCCGAAGAAGAAATAATTTGGAAAATATCGTTTGGAATTTGAAATAATTGTCTTGTTTGGTTAGGAATGATAGAAAGAATGACATTTATTTTCGTATAGGAATTGAATACATTCATTGAAATTGTGTGGTGTATAAAATAAGAAGCGTAAATAACATTAATAATATTTTTTTAAACTTTATTATTCAAGGTTTTAGGGTTGGTAATATTTTTGTTTTTTGTTTTTCCATCGTTAGCACAAACAAATAGGTGAAAGTAACCTTAAGTATAACCATAAGTATTCAAAGTTTTATCACAATCGAACGAGCAGTATGGCAGTACATCAGTGACATACAGGCAAACATTATTTTTATTTATATAGATTACATAATTTTAATATGCCCATAACCACCCCATAAGTGCAAGAAATAAGCATTCAAAGTTTAATCGTAATCGGATAATTGGTACGGCAATGCGTAAGACACATCAAGACAAACATTCAGTACCATTTATAGAGATTATATATTTTAATATGCCTATAAGAATCTCATAAGTGCAAGAAATAAGTATTCAAAATTTCATCACAATCGGATAAGCGGTACGGCAACGTATAAAAGAGATACAGACAAACAATCCTTTTTATTTATATAAATAAGATGTTATTTCACATATATACAAATTTTTGCTCTGATTAGAAATGCTTGCTTCCTTTGCCTTTACAATAATTGGGAAAAATTAAGGGGAATTACTTTGCGTATATATGTTTAGTGAACGCCCAAATCTGTCTCTGAAAATCTAAAGCAAGCAGAGTGTGTGTGAGAAAGTTTGAAGGAAAAAAAAATCGGATCAAATAATGTTTTCAGCTTTGGACCTTGGAAAGTCGCTTTTAAAATGACCTAAGAGATTAAAAACAAAATGTTGATATAAGTTAATTAAACACGAATATTTACATAATCATCACTTAATACAATATTTTTAAATGTAAAGATAAAAGTCATGAATTCGATTTTTGATCAACCAGATCTACTGTTTTGCACATTTACGTGCTGTTTACAACAACAGATTATTTTAATATTTTCAGTTTAATTATAAATTTAAGAATTAGTTTAATTAAGCTTTGATTCCAGATATATATATATATATATTTGTTTTAAATGCATTTTTGTAACGTTTCTTTTTATTAGTTTGTTATTTTTAAAGTTATTGGACTTTCTTTTTTATAGCATCAACAGAATATTTGTACAAAAGTTTGTAATAAAATAGTCATTTACTTAATATTTCCGTATAATAAAAGTTGCGAAAGAAGTAATATTCGGGCTTTGCATTAATAATTTTTGATTAAAGTCTAAAATTCATGACATTTTCAGTCTTTCTGTTATCTTAATTTTAGTTTGATTCATAACTAGAAATTCTTAACTGATACGTAATGTTAAAGATCACACGAATGATATTTTCAACAAGTTATTTCAAAATAAATATGAAATACATTTTGCAACGAAAATAAGAAGAAAATAATAAGAAGAAAATTAATCAAAAGATAATTAGAAATATTAAAAAGTAAGCATAATTGTGAAAAATAGCGTTCCAAAATTTAGGCATGAATTCTGAAAGGATAATAAAATATAGACTCCATTAGTCAATATAATTTATTAAGGAATTATGAATAAAAATTATGATTTCTTATTTATTTTTATTATTTAAAATTGTATTTATATTATAATTATAAAAAATATATATATTATAAAATAAACAAAAATATGAATGATCTATATCTATACTTATAATAAAGCTCAATGTGTGTGTGTGTGTGCGTGTGTGTGTGTGTTGGCGCTCTACAGGCCAGACCGTTGGACCTACAGCTACCAAATTTGGTACATGTATACCTTGGAGGTCGGGAATGTGCACCTCCGAGCCCTTTTTTTGAATTCTTAATTAGAATTTGAATTAATTAAAATTTAAGCGAAATTTTGACGTTTTTCCACAATAACTTCCGAAATTATTGTCGGAGAAACATGATTTTAACATCCATTTAAAGATAAAAAAATTAGCTTTTTATTGGTATCAGTATTTTAATGTATAACTCAAGCTTCTATTTTTAACGAATTTTTAAAGAAATATTTTAACCATGTTTTTTTTAGCATGTGACTGGATAAAATAAAATAAAACAATGTCGGAAGTTCTAATAAAAAAAAACAACAACTATCATCGCAAATCAAATCTAAAGAAATACAACTTTCAGCACGTGACTGGATAAAATAACATAAACATAAAATGTGATATCTTCTAAAAAAATAAATGCAAGGCAAAGGATTCTAAGAAATCGTTTGCAATATTTATATCATTAATTCCATAAATTATCTTTATTTACAGTAAACCTGATTAAATTTAGACAGGATATGCATTGAAATCCCAATTTAATGGCATATTTCTATAATCGTTTGCAATATCTGTATCATTAATTCAATAATTTTTTCCCTTTTTCGTTTTCTTTATAAAACATATTTAACATTTTGGCAATATCACCGAAAAAAACATTTTTAATATTTTGGAAGCATAATCGATAAATTATCAGAGCATTAAACTCCAAAAGTTTTTCCGAATAAAGTTACCGACTCTTTAACTACTAATAACTGAATCTTTCAACTTAAACTATTTCTTAAATTTTGACTAAAAAATATATGATTTAATTGGAAATTTTAGAACGCATTACTCATGGCGAACTGGCTGGTCGCCAAAGGCGGCTAGTTTTAAATAAAAAGCAATGCATCTGTAAAAAATTCTTTAAATAAACACCAAAATATAATTTTGATCTAAATCATGAATAAATGTAAAATCTTGTTTTCATAAGAATCGTGAAATTGGACTTCAATGGAATCAATGATACCGACTAACAAAAAGCATTGTTTTCGGTTATAAAAAGAGGATTCGACAGCCAAAGTTTAGTAACCAGGATAGAAAAACTCACTAAAACTCCAAACTTTTCTTTCTGGACAATTTACGATGGCATCTACCCTTTGTTTAAGACCTGTACTTCTTAAAAGTTTGGTAAATTTTTCTAACGGATTTGTACCCTAAGTTATATCTTTCCTCTTGGGAAACCAATCTCAACACCACTTTGTCAACTCCGAATCCATATGCATTTCTAAACCGGATCATATTGCAGTGTCTTTTAATAAATTTTTATTCAGAAATCCCTTGGTTATTCTAAATTTACTAGGAGAACTGCAGTAGGGAAAATCTTACATATTCGTGCACAAAATTTATTTTTTCTTCGACTTTATTTATGCTCCAAAAATGCTGAAAGGACAAGCAGATGAAGTGGAATTTTCACCGAAAGCAAAAGTATCTGCCAAGAAATAATCAATAAGGCAGACCTAAACTGGATAAAATATACCGAATCCGAATAATAAAAGTAGAGTTTTTTTAAGTAGATAAATTTGTTGTCGGACCACTTCGCCATTCAGTTTCTTCCAATTCCATGAGCTGTCAGAATGAGTATTTTGGACATTTGTTTTCTTTTTGTCTGCGATGCAAGTTTTCTTTGGCCCATGTCAACTGTTCAAAGAAGGCAGGCATGTTTCTAATCAATTATAAACCAAGATCGAATTCTAAATCATTTCCCATTTTAATATCTAGAATTAAAACATACATATTTATCAATTAAGGCATCCGACTACGTTAGAATTAAAACTTATAAATATTTATCAATTAAGGCATCCGACTTCTTTAAAAACACTGGTTATAGTCCGCATTGCCGAATTATTTTATTATTGTTATTTCTTTGTAGTTCAGATTTCCCTCTTCCCAAAACAATTTATCTTTTCTAGGAAAAGGAAGGACTGGCCTATCATCTTGGGGAGTTAAAAGCAAAACATATTTTTCAGCTAAATTATTTGTATTTAACTTCAATTTTCTCTGAATTTTAATTCTCATAAAAATTCTCCACCGTTAACAGGATATTTCAAAAACTGGTAGATATATTTGCATAAAAATTTGTGCGTGTGTTTTAAATAGTATGGGCAATGAAATGAACCAAAAGTTTTCTCGTTGGTGAAATACTTTTTCATTTATAGGTGTTTTTAGAAAAATGAAGTTGCGAATTTATGGAAAAAATGCATATATACGCATACTTTTACCCGTAACTTCTTTGCATCTCAAAATGTTTCTTAGATTTTGGTTCATTTCATTCATCATTATATTCTATAACTTGCATACAAAGAAAAATAGGATTGCTGCATTGCAATTTTGTGTAGAATGTTAACCGTTTTTGTTAAATTGCATTAAAATTTACAACAAATTTCCTATTCCTCAAAATATATTACATTTTCAAATAATTTTGTTGTATTTATAGCATTTTGTATTATCCTGGACAATTTTATTACAACAAAAACATAGTTTTAAATAATTTTCACAAAATCCAATTTTTCAAATTTTTTTCTTCGAATGTAGTTGGATTAAATTAATAGGAGTGACTATGGAATGAAAATGGAACATTGGATACTTGGATACTTTAGTGGAAAATGGAAATGTGTACTTTTCTCTCTTCTTTTAACACTTTTTACTCGCATACGCAATTCGATGCATTTTGTTCTCCTAATACAGGAACTTGATTATTGCTCTTAAAATTAAATATATACATTAGTTTTAAGTTAAATTTCTTAGAAAAATTAAACTAACCCTTTTACACCTCCATATGAATTTATAACAGTTTAAATTAACTAATAAAAATAATAAAACATCAATGTAATGAACAGTCTTGAATGGTATCTGAAAGAAGACATCAGAGTGCAAAGGGTTAATTATTTACTTCCTGAAATCTGGAATTTCAAGGCTTTAGAAATATTTTTTTCTATTAATTTCTTTTTTTATTAAGTTGATGTTTTTAATAAATTACTGCCGGATGACGCGTCTGTGGATTATAGATAATATGTACTTAAACCAAACCACGTCGTATGAAGCAAAACGTCGAAATGATACATAAATGATTAAAATGGTGCCTGAGAGGAGACATCAGAGTGCAATGGGTTAATTATTTAGTTCCTGAAATCTGGAATTTCTAGTTTTAGAAATACCAGCGGGTGACCGAGCTCCGCTCGGAGAAAACAGGTATCGAAGCTAACTCGAAGAGTTAAATTTTCAATTGTGATTTATCAAAACAATACATGCCATAAGAAAATTTGTGAAACCATTGGTGAAAAGATAACCGGTTAAAGTGCACCATTGTAAACTATTCTAAACAAAGTTAGAGTTTGGAAAGGGAACTATTCTATACAAAGGTAAAGTAAAGGTAAAGATTGAAGTGTGTTGAAGTTCAATATTTTTGACAAATTTATTTAGAGAAACCAAACATATATACATACATAAGAAACATATTATAAACCTATAACAGCATAAATATAAAACTTTATTAGTTCGCCATATTGGCTATAGATGGCAGCACGGTACCGATTGAAAATTTAAGTAGCCATTATGGCGAACTAATAAAGTTTGAAAATATCCTATCTGTAACTCCGAACTGCTCGACCGTAGCGCTTCAAAACCGGCGCCAATCGATTCCTCGTGGCCAAAAACCCCAGACCCCCAAGTTTACCGGAGTTTATTAATTCTGGGGCGATTTTCGACTTGGCAACCATTCCTCGTATTATAGTATTAGATTTTTCCTATTAATTTCATTTTCATTAATTGGGTGATGTTTTTAATACATTGCTACTGGATGATGTGTCTGTGCGTTATAGATAATATGCAATTGAACCAAGACATCTATCTTATTAGATGACCCCTTTACTACTATTAGTTAAGATATATCAAAGAAGGGGTCATCTAGCTAGATAGATGGTCAGAATATTAGGCGTACGTAGTGGCTAGTTAGTTACATTAATGCCCGGTTCTAAGGCAACACTGCGGCTCTTTTGGGAAGGACGTCGCAATTTTAGACTGTGGCCAGCCGACAAGGATGCCCCCTCCCAAACTCTACAGTACACCGCATAAGCGAGTGGACGTTTAGCCCTGACGGATTTAACGTGAAACAGGTCCCCTTACACAGCGGTTTTTTGGTGGAATCGGGTCTCGAACCTGAAACTCTGCGGCTCGAGAGCCAATTTTAGACCCTGGCCAGCTGACGAGGATGACATCCCCCTTTTTATAACACACCACACCAATGGAAGGACATTTGGCCCTGACGGATTTAACTTGAAACAGGTCCCCTTACACAGCGGTCCTTTGATGGAATCCGGTCTCGAACCTGAAACCCTACGGCTCAAGAACCGACGGTGGTCAACGCGGCTCTAACGTAAGTAGTGACAGCCAAAGCGTTAAACTGGTTTCTAGCTATAAATCATGTCATACAATAAATATGACAAAAACATTGTTCAAAATGCCGTATAGTACGAAACGTTGAACATAGAGCTACCAATCATGGCAAGCCTTTTTCTTGATAATGCTAATTCTTGGGGGGGGGGGATGTTTTCTGGGGAGAAATTTTCAGAAATTCATTAATGTTTAAAATTAAAAATTAATCAAAATTCTACGTTTCTTCTCAATATCTTTGAAGCAAATTATCACACTCGAAACATTTTATACAATACTTGAGAAAATTTTGTATTTCCATGATACTACTATTACTGCCGTTCAATATTTTCTCTAATTTTAATATATTTTAAAATATTTTTTTAATATTTTATAGCAAACAGTTTTGTTACTTTATTGTCACTCACTTGTTTAATTTATAAACAAGGGTGTAGTGGAGTTATAGAATGCTCTTTTTAGAGCATCTTTCTTTGTTATTATGAAAAGCACATTTTAAATGATGTATAGAAAAATTAAATAAAGCTAAAATATTGTCATAATAGGATTTTTCGGGCTTATTTCTTTTAATTTGTTCAAATATTATATTAAAGTAAATCGAAAAAGTCTATTAAATGATTGCAGAGGTATTATAATAAAACTTAGAATGTCCAAGAAAATTCTTCATTCTTCCATTGTGTAATATTCATTCTCTTTAAAATAAATATTTACCAACTTTTTGATTCGTAATAATGCTTTTAAAAATCTTATTTGATTCAGTCATAGCTACTCAATTGTTATAAAAGTTATAAAATATTTAAATCTCTAAATATTTTTAGTGAAATCCAAATTATTCACGAAAAGGGTTGGTGTAACATCCATGTCTAAAAGAATATAAAATGGAAAATTATTTTGATTTTTTTTAATTCGCAGTAAAGAACCAATCCAGACAGTTACAACTTAATAAACAGTAACTTTTTATACTTACAAATTGTTGATTTATATATTTTTAAAATATTTGTATTTTGTACATTGTTTTATTAGTTTTAATATAAAAATTGCTTTAATATTAATTTAATAAAAACAAATTGTATGTAAAGAAAAAAAGAACAAATTATATTTTGTGATTAAAATTCCTTTAAACAAATTTTTTTCTATTAACACTGGCATATTATCACGAATCTATTGTTTTGGTTTCTCATGCCCGTTAATATGAACAAGGAACTAATATAATACTTGAAGGAATCAGTTAATTAAGATTAGGTAGTTTAAGATAATAAATATAAGTTAGCTGCCTTTGGCGACCAGTTTGCTCATCCTTTTTATTCGGGTTTTAGACTTTTAAGTACTAATGTTTCTTTAAAAAACATTTTCCCTTGTAATTTGATTCAATCAAAATAGTTTACTTCAAATTATAAAGTATATATATATTACGAAATAAAAACATAACAGATTTAATGATTGGCAAAAGCATGTGTTTAAATGTTTGATAGAGAATTTTAATTCGATCATAGGATTTAAAAACAATATTTCAGATATTGTATCACATTTAATTAAAAACTATTATGAAACTTAAATGAAAAAAGAGGGCGAAAAGTAAATTTATATAATTAAAAAGTAATTTTTTTTCTCTAGATAATACAAAGTACATTTTTACAAGTTTATTGTTATAAAAGTATAAATTCCGTATGCAAGCCATAAAGTATGCAGATAATTTCCATATGCAAGTTGTAATTATGCAGTTAATTTCCCTATGCAAGTTGTAATTATGTAGTTAATTTCCGTATGCAAGTTATAAAGAATATAGCTTGATCTGAGATTAATAAACAAAATTGAAACATTTTGCAAAGATTTCTTGCCAAATATAATCGTGGCAATTTTTATTGCAATTTTAAAAGCTGCCTCTCTGGTATATACTCATGACGAAACTTTTAGATAATTTTTGGATGGTTGGCATGATTTTGACGTGCTTTATACATTATTCTTAAATCTTACCACGATATTTCATCTGGAAGCAATTAAGCCTATATTTGCACTTGATAGAACTTTTTGTTTAAATCATATTTCTTCATTTCTTTTGTAACTTCTCTCCTCTGACTAAAGGACAACAGACAACAAAGGACAACATTTCAGAATATTAGAATAAGAATGTCTGTATCTAAAAATTCAGTCGACATTTTTATCTAATGTGCTTTGCCTTGCATATAATAATTAAATAAAGATATTTGGTGATTTGACGAATTATCTTCTTAAAGCATCTAATTATGTTTTGCAGCTCTATTAGTTATCTAAGCAAATCATTTGACTCAGTACAACTTTTAATTTTTCGAATAAATTATCTGAAATTCGCTCGATGTTTCGCTAATATATGACTGTTGCCATTCAACAACTTATAATAACTTTGATGACTTGGCGAATTATATTCTGATCACTTCTAATGATGTTTTGCAACTCTCTTTATTATCTAAGCAAATCCAAACTTTAAAAAATTTTTAATGAATGAAGTAATCTGAAATTCGTACTATGTTTTTTTTATATATATGACTGCTACCATTCAACAACTTATAATAAGCTCAATTTTTGTACGACACACATTAGCGTTCTATATATAAAGGCGTTTTGTTTAAAGGTTTCAGTTAAATATTAGCTATACTTGAGATGTGATCGAAAATTCAAATTTATTTCTTTGAATAAACAATCAATTTTAATTATTATATGCAAGGCAAAGCACATTAGATAAAAATGTCGACTGAATTTTTCCTCAGACATTCCTATTCTAATATTCTGAAATTTATACTAGCGGTACTGTTACTTTATATGTATTTTATATAATTCGCTATCTCTTTTTATACAGTTGGGTTTGTAGTCAGAAGTACTTCTACTCTAACCGCATAGAATGTGAAAAAAAACAAGTATTCATTTTCACAGAACGAAAATATCCTTCACAATTCCTGAAGAATGCAATAAAAAATACCGTAGCAAGTTATAAAAAACCCTTTTTTTTTTTTTCTTTCGGAAGTAGAAGTTCGAAATTAGGTTCGTCAAGTCTCTGTCTCGCACCTTTCTTGCTTTGCGGGGGGGAGGAGGGGAAAGCACCCCACATTTTCTCATTTTGTTCTCGAGTTGAAGGCTGTTGGAGGGAGGAAGATGAGAGAAACACGTGGGCTCTGATGACTTCAAGTTGCAGTTACAGTTACTCTCTTTTAAAAGATTTGATTTCTCTTCGATAGCTTTCGGGGATGGAAGTCTGGGGTTTTCGAAAACAAATATGAAAGAGGAGAAAGAATTTAATTTGACCGATTTCACTCCCTGAAAATGCCGGCTTCAATGTGTTCTAAAATCCACTTTTGTTGCTTTCTGTATTCGGTGCTTATTGTTAAGGAAAGAATTGCATTGTCTTTAGAGAGTAATAAATGTCAGAATATGAAATTAGCAGATAAGCCAAATAAGTTATTTTATTTTACAGTTTCTCTCGTTTGAAATAAAAATATTTAGAATAAAATATTCAATTTCGGTATTCCCTTGAATCTAATCTTTCAATGTGCTATAAAATCTACAAAATCGACAATGTGCTACATTTGAATTTATAATATTTAGAATAAAATATTCAATTTCTTTATTCCCTTGAATCTAGTATCTTGATTACAATCCCTTGAATCTAATCTCTTTAATCTAATACCTTGAATCTAAGCCTTCAATGTGCTATAAAGTTAACTTTTGGTTCTTTCTGTATTCGGTGCTTATCGTGAAGGAAAGAATTTCATTGTCTTCTGCGAGTAATAGATGCCAGAATATGACATTAGCAGATAAGTCCTACAAGTTATTTTACTTTACCTTTCTCGCATTTGAAATAAAAATATTTAGAGCAAAATATTCAATTTCGGTATTCCCTTGAATCTAAACTCCTTGAATCGAATCTCTTGAATCTTATCCTTCACTGTGCTACAAAATCCAAATTTGCTGCTTTCTGTATTAGGTGTTTTGCATTGTCTTTAGCGAGTAATAAATGTCAGAATCTGAAATTAGCAGATAAGTTACACAAATTTTATTTTACCTTTCTCGCATTTGAAATAAAAATATTTAGAATAAAATATTCAATTTTGGTAATCCCTTGAATCAACACGTTTCAAATAATGATCAGATCTCATAAGCTGAGAAAATAGTTCTGAAATTACATTTGTCTGCCTGTGAACAGACTCGGCGTTACGCAAGACAGCATCAGAAAGAAACGGAAGATGAGTGAGTATTCTTTACACTAAAATTTGTATGCATGAGACTAATTTTGATTGAAATCCATTGATGAATTCGTCTGCTTGTATCTTCTTTCCTGTGCATTTAAATAAAATGGGACATAAACTTGAAAAAAAAAATAGATGAAATTAGGCAAGCAGTTTTTGAACGTAAAAATTGTTCCAAATTTAAATTTAGTGGCAATTTTTTTACAAGTTATATGTTAGAGATTTGTTGATTTGTCAGTTGAGTTGTGTAAAATTTGTAAGAATGAGACGAATTTTGATTGAAATCCATTGATGAAACTGTCTATTTGTTTATCAATTCTTTGATTTGCATTTGAATGAAATAGTAAGAGAGAAACCTGACAAAACAAGTGGATGAAATTAGCTATGCAATTTTTTAACGTAAAAATTGTCCCAAATTTAAATTTGGTACATTTTTTTCAAGATTAGTATATTCGAGATTTGTTCATTTGTCGTTCGATCGTTTTTGTGTAATATTTATTAAAATGTGACGAATTTTGATTGAAATCCATCGATGAAACTGTTTGTCTATCTCTCTAATCTTTCATGAGCATTTAAATGAAATAGAAGGACAGAAACTTGACAAAACAAGTGGTTGAAACCAGGCAAGCAGTTTTCGAACGTAAACATAGTTTCAAATTTAAATTTGGTGACAATTTTTTCAAGAGTTGTACGTTCGAAATTTATTGATTTGTCGGCCAATAGTTTTTTGTGTAAAATTTGCAATCATGTGACGAATTTTGATTGAAATCCATTGAGAAACTGTCTGTCTTTCTAATCTTTCATGTGCATTTAAATAAAATATAAAGACATAAATCTGACAAAACATGGAATTAGGCATGCAATTTTTTAACATAAAAACTGTTCCAAATTTAAATTTGGCGATAATTTTTTAAGAGTTGTATCTTTGAGGTTTGTTGATTTGTCGGTCGATCTATCTACTTGTGATTACATGAAAGCAAGGAATAAAACCCTTGCTAAGCACCCAATTTTTAGCTCCATCAGACAAAGAATCATGATAAAATTATATTCGGTTTTCTTTAATATTCGATTACGATTTACTATTTTGAAAGAATACGAGGGAAAAAAAGACAGTATACTTTAACTGATTTATCTTGAAAAATTATCAGAAAAAGCATTTCGTATCAGATCAACATATTTTTTGCAGTGGTGTTACACCAGCATAATTCCCCGTCTTCATTCAGACAAGTATAAAAGCTGCCTTCCTGAACTTTTACAATTTAACCTACCAATATTAGCTAATTTGTACTTTGAGTTACTTTTTAATGACTACTTTATCTACTAGTGGAACGTTTCCTCTATATTTAGACAATATGAAAGCTTCTTTAGGATTTATCTCATCAATAGAATTGATTTGTATTTTGTGCTACTCATTAGTAACTAATTTTGTATACCAGTTGTATTTTAATTCTGCAGGCAGACAGATAATAATGTTGTCTCCCTGAAACTAGTTTGCATTTTGCGTTACTCATTCGAAACTTTTTATTAATATCAGCGCAATTTTTCATTCGTATACATATTGTATAAAAGCTGCTTTTCTAAGCCTTTGGGATTTATCTCATCACCAGTGCTTGATTTGTATGTTGCGTTACTTATTAGTAACTGATTTTCTATAAAGAGGAAATTTTCCTCCTGTTTACAAACGAATATAAAGATTGCTTTTCCGAACATTAATCATTTATCTCATCAGTAGTAGCTAATTTGTATTTTATGTTATTTATTAGTAACTAGTTATCTATAGTAGTGGGATTTTTCTTCTCCAGATAGACGGATATCAAAGATTCTTTCTTGAACCTTTAAGATATATCTCATCATTAGTAATTAATTCATGGAATCCAGGAAAACGACTTCTTCCTCTTTATCATACCACTTTAAATAAGACAATTAGGCATATTTTTAATGTTTAGCTTAGTTTAATTATATTAACGTAGCGTTTTGAAGAATGTCTGGGACTATTTTGGGACGGACCTCAAATTTTCAACTGCGGTCAGATGATGAGAACAACGCTTGAGCTTGAATCCCCGTCTCCAAACTTCCACACCAACGAAAGGATGTTTGGCCCCGACGAATTTAAGGCTCACCAGATTCGCTTACACGCGGGGTTCTTTGGTAGAAGCTGGCCTCGAACCTGCAATTCTGAGGCTCCGAGCCGAGACCTGCGGGCCAGGCCACTGCGGCCCGTTTTTTTTAATGAAAAGAGACAAGAATAGAGGGTTTTTGTTGATGCTTTTGTTTATTTTTGATACAACACGTAGGCAAGAAACTCATCGTTTTGAATTGGGATTAGATGATGAAAACGAAATTTGCATCTCACGAGTCAAATTTATATGTGCTTAGTATCATAATGCCTACTGTCAGATTTATATGTGCTTAGTATCATAATGCCTACTGTCAGATTTATATGTGCTTAGTATCATAATGCTTACTGTCAGATTTATATGTGATTAGTATCATAGTGCTTTCTGTCAGATTTGTATGTGATTAGTATGATAGTGCTTTCTCCCAGATTTGTATGTGATTAGTATGATAGTGCTTACTGTCAGATTTACATGTGATTAGTATCATAGTGCTTACGGTCAAATTTATATGTACGTAGTTTCAGATTTAATATGTGCTAGGTTCGTAGACGTGCCAATTCTTCTAGATGATCGGATTTTGAAACTGTAACCATTCTGGATCTAAGCTGAGACCTCATATCTAAAGTCAACGGGGTTTAAATGCAATAATAATTCCATAAATTTTGAAAAGGGGTTAATGTTCTCCTTTTTTAATGGTTTGAAAGAAGCAATAGAACTTTTTCCTGCTTGATCGATTACTGATTTGATAAGCTATAAAAGTTTTGTCTACATGTGAGTTGGAACATAATTATATTTTTTAATACTTCTCTTGAAAAATCAATAAAATTTTAGTCAAATATTTTTGTTGACTAAACTGTTTTGATTCGGAGTGATTATCTACTATAAGATAATTCAGAAACTCTACTCAGTTAGACATGCTTATAACTTGTGCTTTTGATATAAAATAAACACTTTTATTTCATTAAATACTGTCATAAATATGCATTTACAAATATTTGTTTTGAAAAATGAACACAATTTTAGTCATAAACATCTAATGATTAAAATATCTTGACTTAAAGAGGTTGTCTATATTTATATGGGACAGTTTATTCATTAGGAATGCTTGCAGTTTCTGTTTTCGATGTAAAAGAAAAACTTTCATTAAAATAAATATTGATTGCTGACATGTTTACAGAAAATTAATCGATGAGAAACTCTGCAACAGCAAAAATTTTCCTTTCACTACGGAATTGCTAAAAGTGGTTCACTATTTACCTTTCCACACATCATGCAGTACTATTTGCCTCTTCTGTAAGCATCCTGTAGATAGTTTTATTTCTCAATCTAGTGAACTGTTTGCTGTTAATGAAGAAAGACGAGAAAGTACTCTCTTGTTTACGATCCCCACGGGTTTCTTAAGAGACCTCAAATTGCAGTTTTCAATTATTTGAAGAGCAATAAGATATCTCATTGCTTCTTCGAACGGATAATATTAGAAGGTTCTAGAAACGTCATCTCACAATGATCTCTAATAAATAAAAATGTATTATGTTTTTGAAGAAAAATAAATATATAGTTGTGGTGATATATTCACTTTTCAATGGTTAAAGTAATTTAAAGTGTAATTAATTTGAACTAAAAATATTTTTATGTGTATAACATTATAATACGCTAAATTTTTTAGCGTAATTAAAATAGGAATATTGCCTGAATCAAGCAATATTTATTGCAATTATTCTTCCTTATATGAATTGTTTGTCGTCTAGTTTTAATTTTTTTCAAATCATTCTTACAGAATTCTAATAATATAAACGTCAAGAGTTATTTTTTTGTATATTTTTCTTTCAAAAACAAAAACTTAAATTTCAACTACTGAACAATTTTTTTTTTAAATTTTAAAAACCAATAAATATTGTTGCCAGTTTAAATTTTTTAAAAAGGAGAAAAATCTCAAAAAATAAAGATAGATTTTTTTTTCAAAGTCTAAGTCTAGTAATTTCTTTTTATTTTAAAATCGTCTGCATATATTTATTTATTCATCAATTAAAAAAATTAATGAAAATGTAAGAATTTTATATAAAAATAAGAAAAAAAATTGGAGGATGAATGGAGTTGCTTTTATTAAATCTTAAAATCGTCTGCATATATTTATTTATTCATCAATTAAAAAAAATAATGAAAATATAAGAATTTTATATAAAAATAAGAAAAAAATTTGGAGGATGAATGGAGTTGCTTTTATTAAATCTTCAGCCACTGCAAATAAATAGAGAAAAGACTTGGTGATAATGTTATTGAAGAAACATTGGAACCTCATAGTGTATATTGCATAGCAGCCACTGATACCATTGATTCAGTTAACTGGTTTTAATATATTTATATAGTCCTTAAAGTTTTTAAACAACTTTTTTGAGCGTGTATTTAAAATATTTTAACACAATTTACTTATATACTTCACAATGAATTTTTCTCCATTTTGAACTGAATATTAACATGAAAGTTTAACTTTATTATTATAGACTAAGGTATCAGCAACTGCTGTGTTCAGATTAGCTATTAATTGCATCAATAAGTTTCATTAATAACATATTTACTGATAAATTACAAAACTTTGAGAATCCAGAAATATAATATGTATTATACTTATAATACATCACACTCCAATTTCTTGTTTATTAATATTGTTAAGCCAAGATGTACTTTATAATATAAGACATTTTGAAAGTAAAATGAGATTAACAATGGATATTTTTATTTCTAAAATTATAATTTAAAATTATTTCTATTATTGATCTTTCCATGAATTAATCTATACTTATAATAAAGCTCAATGTGTGTGTGTGTGTGTGTTGGCGCTCTACAGGCCAGACCGTTGGACCTACAGCTACCAAATTTGGTACATGTATACCTTGGAGGTCGGGAATGTGCACCTCGGAGCCTTTTTTTCAAATTTTTAATTAGAATTTGAATTACTTAAAATTTAAGCAAAATTTCGACATTTTTCCGCTATAACTTCCGAAAATATTATCGGATAAACATGATTTTTGCATCAATTTAAAGATTAAAAAATTAGCTTTCTAATGGTATCAGTGTTTTATTGTATAACTCAAGATTCTATTTTTAACGAATTTTTAAAGAAATATTTTAAACATGTTTTTTTAGCAAGTGAGCGGATAAAATAAAATAAAACAATGCCGGAAGTTCAAGTAAAAAAAAAAAACAGCAACTATCATCGCAAATCAAATCTAAAGATATGCAATTTTTTAGCACGTGACTGGATAAAATAAATATATATATATATAAAAACGTGATGTTTTCTAAAAAAATAAATGCAAAGCAAAGGATTCTATGAAGGTTATGAAGGAAGCAAAGGATTTGCAATATCTATATCATTAATTCCATAAATTACCTTTATTTACAGTAAACCTGATTGAATTTAGACAGGATATGCATTGAAATCCCGATTTAATGGCATATTTCTATCATCATTTGCAATATCTGTATCATTAATTCAATAATTTTTCCCTTTTTGCTTTCTTTCAAAAATATATTTAACATTTTTACAATATCACCGAAAAAAACATTTTTAATATTTTGGAAGCATAATCGATAAATTATTAGAGCATTAAACTCAAAAAGATTTTCCGAATAAAGTTACCGACTCTTTAACTACTAATAACTGAATCTTTTAACTTTAACTATTTCTTAAATTTTGGCTAATGAATATGTGATTTAATTGAATATGAGCATGAATATGTGATTTAATTGAATATGAGCATGAATATGTGATTTAATGAATATGTGATGATTGAAAATTTTAGAACGCATTACTCATGGATAACCATCTGGTCGCCAAAGGCGGCTAGTAAGGAATAAAGCAATCATTGCTTATTTCTTATGAAATATATAAATAATAGTTGTCCTACATTTATTCTTCCTTGATTCTTGCATTAAGTTGCTTAAATTTATGTTGTTGAAGAGTCATTTTAAAACTGTTAGTGATGATTTTAAAAATATTAAAAAAAATTTCGTGGTTTTTTTTTTTTTCCTGATATTCTATTCAATGAATTTTCAATCTGAAGCTAGACTTAAATTAGATGACTTTGACTAATTGTAACAATGATATTAAAAGACAATAGACAATTATTAAAATTGGAATAGCCACACTGAATACTTAAATAAAACTGAACAATTCTAAATTATATTTGGATAATTATCAACAGCCTATAGAGTCTTTGGATAAAATGAATATTTAAATTAATTTTTTTTAAATAATCCATATTCAAATCTGAATCTGTATAACTTTTCCAAAATTTAATTCAAACATATCATTTTTCATTCATATCACTTTTCAAATCAAAATATTTTTGTATGTAATATATAAGGAAAATATTTCGCAGTTATTTAAAATATGATCGGAATTTTCTGCAAACTAGAAATTGCTATAATAACTAATATTTAACATAGATTCATGTTGAAATGATGTCACAGAAAAAAATCTGTATTATATACTGTTAAAATGATTTGTACTTATCATCTTAAAATAACCAAAGATCGAAACAAATACTTAAAAATATTCATTATTTTGATCAATTAACTATTTACCATTGAAAATTCATTTTTTTCTTTATATATTTTGCCAAGTTGATTCTTATATTTCCGAAAGAATGTAGGCTTGAAATTCAGATTAAATCTTAACTATTTAATTAGATTAATGCGTAATTAAGACAGAATAAATCATAACTATTGGACTAACTATCTTAATTAATTTTAATAAATTAATGATGTTTAATTAAATAGGTAAATGGTATATGCATTAACTATTTCCTTCATTTTATGTTTTTTAGACAAAAATGGGACTTATTTCGGTAAATGAAATGTAGGTACTTGTAGTATCAATTATGCATAACATTAAATAAACTTAGCATAATAAAAAACATTTAGATAAAATTTATATAAAATTTTAAAACTTTTTTAATTATTGTATACAAGGTAGGAAATGTTGAATTGAAATTTTTCTGTTTGTGTTTGTTTTATAATATATTATATTCTGTGTGAATCTAATATTATATGATTTATATTCTATATGAATGTTATAAAATCAATTTATTTCAACTTTTTAGGCAGTGATAAGGAATAAAAATCCACTTTCATTGGTTAATTAATTGTTGGAAAGAGTTATAATGTTCCTCATTGAAGACAGTTTTACTTTTTTTACATTGAAGACACATAATGTATATTATTTCAAAACTAGAGGACAGCAGATTATTTTGAGCAAAATCAGTTATAAAAACCCATTTTTCCAGACATGAAACACATCAAGTTAAATAAAACTATTCAAGAAAGTATTAATTTATGAAAAACGTAGCTAGATGTAATGGAATGATTATTTTCTTAAATAATTTCAAAAAATAAGTAGAGATTCAAAAAGTATAAATATAATATTTTACTGATTCTTTTACCATTTTATCTTTAAGTTTATTTACTCCAATTAGGCTTAGTTGTCATATTTTCTGTTTAGTTTAGTATAATTTCCAAAAGAGGAATTCTTCAGTAATGATTTTCTTAAATAAATCAAGAAAATTTCTTTTAAATATAACCTATATGATGAAGTGAAAAAGGAACAAAGAAACAACCTAATATAATTTAAGAAAAATTTCAAGATACGCTTCCAGTCATGGATTAAAAGTGGACAATTATAGAACAGCCATCTAATCTTGTTCCTTTAAAACTTTTATTACTACTGATATTTAAAAATAAAATATCATGGGTCAATTATTATTTTCATGATCATTTATTATTTCTAAATTCTAGTAAAAAAAAACTCATCCACAGTTACTGCACTTAAAAAAGCAATTTAAATTCCATCAAGGACGCCAAACTCATTCATCAAGAATGAGACGTGTTTCGTTCGTACTTAATGACGCCAATTCTCGTGTCTCTTAATCGTCAAATTCGATTTCCCAGATCGCCAATTTAATTAGTGCTATCGACGGCCCATCTGCTCTGCTCTACGCCATCCATGCATGATATTTCCCCGTGTGCTGAAAGAACAGAAGCATCATTCCAGATGGCATTTTTTTAATGGATGATAAGCGTGCTTTGACTTTGAGCATTCAGCATATGCCAAGAGATGTTAGATAAACATTCTATTAAACTGAATTTACATTTAAGAATCGTAATTGCTTTAACATCAAATAAATAGTTTTCGCCTTTGAAGCGACCTTACGCACTTATTTTTAATTTTTTTCTTAATTGGAAAAATGAAGTTTTGAAACCGATTTTTTTTTTTCATTAACGTTTTATTTTTGGCGAATGAACTTTAGAATGTTTTACAGTTCCCTGATGACTCTACGATATTTTTAATACTTTCAGACCTTAACACGTTGAAAGCCACTGCAATTTTCAGAAATCTGGCCTAAAGTGACACTAAATAATTTAAACTAATTTTTATAATTACATTGTTTGTTCGTTTTTCAATAAATTGTCTGTTAATGCGAACTTACGCACTTTTATTTAATTTTTTTCATAATTGGAAAAATAAAGTTTTGAAACCGATTTTTTTCATTAACGTTTTATTTTTGGCGAATGAGCTTTAGAATGTTTTACAGTTCCCTGGTGACTATTTTAATACTTTCAGACCTTAACACGTTGAAAGCCACTGCATTTTTCAGAAATCTGGCCTAAATTGACCCTAACTAATTTAAACTTTTATAATTATATTTTTTGTTCGTTTTTCAATAAATTTTCTGTTTATGCAAGTCATAATTGTTTTTATTTTTTTTTGTTATTTTCTCAGAAGCCATCTATCAATATTGGCACTGATATACTAAGAGTTTATTTGTAGCTGCTCTAAAATGGCAAGTAAACACAACATGAAATAACTCGTAGTTGACGTCACAGAAAAGAATGCAATCTACGAGTTATCTCGTCGTTGGCAGTCAACGTGTTATTCAAATAATCGAACGATTTTAATTTGGATTTTATATGAAATGAGCCATCAAACAGTGAATTTGAGAAACGATTAATATGATGTTATTTGTACTGAATTAAGGTACAAAAAGAATTGTTCTGATGAAGCATAAAATATATTTAAAAATAAAAGGAAGAAAATAATAAAAAACAAATAGATAAAAAGTAGATTTCTTTTTCTAAAACATGAAAATCAAGATAAAATTTTAAAAGCATCAAACGATAAAAGTATGCTGTAAAAAAATTATGCCACAATGAATATCATAACTAAGGAACTCCAAAACATTTATTTTTAAAATTAACAAGTTTTATAAATGTGATTAGTATTGCAATTTATTTGATCGCGTTCAAACATTCAAACAAAAAAACATCAAAATCATTCTTTTGCGATTTTGATTTCCATACTTGCGATTATATGTATTTAATATTGTGTTTTAGAGCACTAATAAACCGTGGTTTTAAAAGTTTCATTTTTAATTTTCTGTTGCATTCATCTCGTTATAAAAATGAGTAATTTATTTCGAGTTGTATTGAAACTCGCGAAGTGAAACTAGAAACTGGTTTAATTACAATAATTTGATAGGAAAACTTGTCATGTGAACAGTGCCAATGCTTGTTAAATCGCATTTTCTAGAAATATCGGTGTGCGTGCTACTTTTATGAGAATGCTTTTTCAATTTATTGTCTTTTTTAAATAGCTTTGTAGTGTTTGAAATTTTTTAGTGTATATCAAGCAGACATTTATCATACATATTTGTCAACAAAATTCTAAAATTAGGAAAATTAAATATGTATCAGAGTAGAAATAATCAAACTGTAATATATACTAAAATAGCTTCAGCAGTTGTTCATAAAAACTGCAAAAAAAAAATGTCAAGATTTATATTTACTTTTATATCATTGAGTTGTGGAATTTTGATTTGAATTATTTTTTTTATAATAGTTTAACTATTTTTAAATGTAATAATCTTTAACACTTTAACTGTTTTATTTTCTTTACTAAGATGACATCATCTGTTTTGGGAATATTTTCTTATTTTGATTCAACTGAAAATCCATTGAATATATGAAGCAT
Source organism: Argiope trifasciata (assembly GCA_026543055.1). Taxonomy (NCBI): domain Eukaryota; kingdom Metazoa; phylum Arthropoda; class Arachnida; order Araneae; family Araneidae; genus Argiope; species Argiope trifasciata. Next base: position 137,977 of record JAPMOQ010034384.1, read on the forward strand.
TGATATTGAATTATAATTGTTATGAATGGATTAATTTTTGCTTACAACTGTCAATATTCGATTAATCGATGCACGTATGACACTCGGACAAAGCGGTTAAAAAAGGTATGAAACGCTATCTTTATTTTATTACCATGATAGTGTTTTGAGTTTGGAGCACTCTCTTCAAATGTAAAATACCTATCGTTCAAAACACTCTTTAGGAGCAATCCTTGGATTTAAAATTACTCATAGTAGACTATTTATTTTTGAGTTACTTGGTGTTAACTAAGAAAAAGGTTTTAACATTTTTATTAAATTTTATTTTATTAGCATTTAAACGCTTTTTATTAATAGCTTTTGACAGATATTGCGTTTTTTTCTTACAAATCATACAAAGCAAAATATATTGAGTTGAGATTTTATAATTTAAGTATTAAATGACGTCACCATTGCTAATTTAAAACTACAGCTCGTTCTTTCTCTATATATCCATAAGTTTCGAATGGATAAAACCTAAAAATACTATTTAAAAGCGAGAATTCTAGTAACGAAACAGAAAAAAATATCATCTGTTGAAACTAATTGAAAATAAAATGAATCATTCGTTTTGATCTGCCTTTTAAAATATCTATCTATTCTTGTTTTTTTTTTCTCATTTCTAAGTTAATAAAGAAGAATATATTTGCCTCTTGGTATATAGAAGTTCAACGAGACAAATATTTTGACTTGGAGCGACGAAATTAGGAATTAAATTACTTTTTTGGAGGATAGTAATGAACACTAAATTAATTGCTAATTTAGCACGCTCTCAAAATTTTTATCATTTTTTTTTCAAAATATACCTTTAAAATGACTGTTTGGCATGTAAAATTTCAAGCTATTCTGTTATCCTAAAAAACAATTTTTTTGCAGTATAATTTTAAGCCTTCCTTGTAAATACATTTGGTACGTTTGGCAAGACTGCTTTTCATTGGTGGAATAAAATTTAATTTATTTTTATTGTTCATGTAAATAATTTATTCTAGACTTCCTTTCATTTTTAATAGCTAATGAATTCATTAGCTATAAGTCATTTATTGTAGGTGTAAAAAGTTGTAAATTATGTGTTCCTAAATTTATTGCCTTTTGTATTAATTTCTGATAATCAAAAATAACTTTCAATAACAAACGATAATACTGAAAGAAGAATTATGGATTAATACAATCGATCGAATACGAATATATCATTTTTCCTTAAATTTGCTAATTTGCTTTCATTTGAGAAGCTCAAAACTGTTTTATGTTTTCTAAGAAATTTCTGATTCAAACAATAGATAGTGGATATTATTGAAATATTTCATTTCCGATTCTCAAAGACAAACTAATCTTCAAAAACGATTAATAATTAAGCTATTAAAAAAGAAGAGTAAAACAATAAAACATTTATAACATCAAATTATGATTTTAAATAGTCAGATTGCCTTATAAACCGAAGAAAGAAATTTTAATGATTAATTAGCATTTAAACTAATCTACACACGGAAAAAAAATTTGTCGGAACATTCTCCTTTTTTTTTCTGGAGCAAAACTTTATCTTTTGCCTGGATAGCAATTTATATAATAAAAGTTGTCACGTCAATACATATTCTATTTAAAGTTTATTTTTCCAATTGCTTATCAGTATTCAAGGGCAAAGAATCAAAGTCGAGAACCCAATCGAAATTTCTTCAGTACTTCGAATTTCGCACTTTCATTTAAGCGGAAAAAGAAACAAACGATATGATAGAAAAAAGAAATAAAACCATTCTGCTTAAGAAAATAATCAGTTACTCTTTTCTTCGTAAAAGATCAACTGTCTCTAGTAGCACATAAAAAAAACAGCATCTAAAAAATGCATGTTGATGTCTTTTTGCCAGACATCAGATGGAACTTTTACACGAGGAAGATGGTCGTTACGTCATCACTTGCCCTTCTGTCCGTCACTCAGCGGGGAGATAAGAAAACGGCGGGAAGTTTCTGCTATTCGATTCAGCTTGCTGAGTTCCGTGTCTGCTATTTGTTTTATTAGCGAAATCTCAGGCCAAATGGAACATTCGATGAAGAATCTATGCCTGCTGTTTCAATGGGAACAGAAAACCAGATGGCCTTCTAACGGTTGTTCTAATTTTATATGGGTGTTTTTAAACAATCGAAAAAGTGTTTAGTCACCAGACGATCCAAATTAGATAAGACAATACCGAATTTTTACTGTTAGTCTCTAACTGCAATGAAAGTTCGGGATGTGTACGAATTTTACAAATTACTAAATAATTCATTTAAAAAATTATTCGTTTAAAATTCGTTAAAAAATAATAATTGTAAACGGAAGTTCTTTTTTTTTTTTTTTTTTTTACTGTATTCATTTGATTTGCCCTAAGTTTTTATTGAATGAAATGGATCATATCGAATTCATCCAACTAATAAATAATTCTTCTTTAAAAGTTTTAATTTTTAAAAATAGAGTTATATTTATAAAGGCTATTTGTAAACAAAAATTTATTAGATGAATTGGCTCAAGTCTAATTTATCGTACTAATAAATAATCTTCTTTAAAAGTTTAATTTTTAAAAATAGATTTACATTTATAAATGCAAATTATAAAATAAAATGTATTGGAAGAATTGGTTCATGAGAAATTGTCCTATTAATAAGTAATTCTTATTCAGAAGATTTAATTTTTTTAAGTTGCAAATATAAATGCTACTTATTAACAATTTTTATTGAATGAATTGGATCACGTCGAATTTTTCCTATTAATAAATAATTATTATTCAGAAGATTAAATTTTTTTAAGAAAAATTAAATTTATAAATGCATATCATAAACAAAAGTTTATTGAATGAATTAGATCGTCGAATTTTCCTATAAATAATTCTTCTTCAAAAGATTTAATTAAAAAAAATATTATATTTATAAATCCTAATTATAAACAAATGTTCCAAAGTTTGGTTATTTCTACCTAATTCCCCTAGGTTTTTTTGTTTGTTTAATATACTAAAATGTGTCAAAGTTCACTTAATTTATTGATACTTAAACATATTTAAATTGTTTAATTAAGAAAAATATTAGACTTAACCTCTTCGATTGCAATTTATTTTCAGCAAGCTCTGCTTAAGTAGGCAATTAAATTTATTACTTTGGAAAGAGGGGTTGATATAGAAACATATGAGGTTTTCCTTTCATTAATAAACTTGGTTTATAAAAAGCCTTAACTCTCAATAATTTCTGCTCAGTTATTGAGTTCTGCATTCGTCTTTGTCATTTTGTTCAAGAGACTTCATGTCGAACTGAATTCGTCATTTCTGCTCAGGGGATTAAAAAATTAATTTTAAGTATCTTCAATTCTACTATGCTTTGTCTTATGGTAGTTATAAATTTAATTAGGATTACCACATTGTTCCAATCTTAGGCTTAAATTGATAAAGTATCCAATTTTCGGCTAAACAATTTTTGATTATGTCGAATTATTGTTATCTTTTTTAAAATGAGGAAGGAACAGGAAAATTTTATTAAAAAAAGGAGGAAATCGATTCGGTTTAAAAAGAAATAATAATTTTCGAAGAATTGTTCTTTCAAAATTTTTCTCCACATACTATAGAGTCACCCTGATGTCATTAACATGAATAATTTTACTTGAAAGAAGAAAAATAAAATACATTACGAAAGAATCTTTTCGCACTATCTGCCTTTTTGTTCTTTTTCATAATCAGATTTATAAAATCTGATTATAAATATTTTTATAACTCTGTTATAAATTTTTTGTTACTTTTATAATTCAATGTTTCTGAATTGTATTTGAGATTTATCTAATTCCTCATTAATTCTTCCTATTTAGTATTCTGAATTCTGCAGAATTCCAGATAATAATTTAGAAAATATGAAAACTTCTGTTAAATTTTAGGTGACTAGATATTTGAAAGAATCAGAAAAATTAATTTTAGACAAAAATATCTTTTTTTTCCAAGATTTAGAAAATATTCGGAAGTTTTTTTTTTATTTTTTAATTTGAATTTTTATTATTTTATTATATTTTTTTGATTTTTTTTACTTTTTTTTTTTATTTTTTTTTTTTCATGGTTAGAATTTGTTATTTTTTTTTTTTTTAAGATTCGAAAAGTTTTCGGAGATTTTCTTATTTTGTTTAGAACTTTCACAATTACTATTATTCTTATTTAGCTTACTTCTCTAACGTATATAAAGCTGGAGTTACAATATATATTTTTTAAACTTCTAAATGAACTAAAATTTAAATCTGTTAGCTTGTTTTTCCAAATTTAAAATACTCTACTTTTATATTTTTAGAATTTTATTCCTTGTTAAAAGACTATCTTAGTTTAATTTTTATTTCATAATCATCATACTATTTGATAGAATATATGGGAAAAGAATTGATGTGAAGATTTCATAATATTTGTCATAATATATCAATGAATAAATTACAAAGTAGAAAAGAACTAAAAAAAAAAAACTTTTTTTTTAAATTCTTGCATGAAAGCGTTTCTAAAATTGTTTTTCTATACTTAAACAATTTTTATTTATGGTAAACCTGATTGAATTTAGACAGGATATGCATTGAATCCCGACTTAATGTAATCATGTGTGTGTGTGTGTTGGCGCTCTACAGGCCAGACCGTTGGACCTACAGCTACCAAATTTGGTACATGTATACCTTGGAGGTCCGGAATGTGCACCTCGGAGCCCTTTTTTCGAATTTTTGATTAGAAATTGAATTAATTAAGATTTAAGCGAAATTTCGACGTTTTTCCGCTATAACTTCCGAAAATATGATCGCATAAACATGATTTTTACATCAATTTAAAGATTAAAAAATTAGCCTTCTAATGGTATGAGTGATTTAATGTATAACTTAAGCTTATATTTTTAACGAATTTTTAAAGAAATATTTTAACTATGTTTTTTAGCACGTGAATAGATAAAATAAAAGTATGCCGGAAGTTCAAATAAAAAAAATTATCATCGCAAATAAATCTAAAGCAATACAACTTTCAGCACGTGACTGGATAAAATAAAAGAAACATAAAATGTGATATTTTCTAAAAAAAAATAACTGCAAAGCAAAGGTTTCTTTAATCGTTTGCAACATCTAAATCATTTATTCAATAAATAATTTTTATTTATGGTAAACCTGATTGAATTTAGACAGGATATGCATTGAATCCCGACTTAATGTAATCATTTGCAATATCCGTATCATTAATTTAATACTTTTTTTCCCCTTTCTCGCTTTCTTTAAAAAACACATTTAATATTTTGGCAACATCATCGAAATTTTTTAAAAATATTTTGGAAGCATAACCGATGGTTAAAACTGACTGATTTATAAAATTAAAGAATATTATTAGGAAAAGGTGTACTTTTAGAACTTTCCGTCCATCATCTTAAAGAAAATATTAATTATAGGTCAATCAATGCCCGGAATTACTTCAAGGCTAATGAATATGGGATTTAATTGAAAGTTTTAGAACGCTTTACACATGGTGAACCAGCTGGTCGCCAAAGGCGGCTAGTAATAAATAAATTTAAGAAAATTACTCTTAAGGAATTTTCTAAGTTTAATTTATTTTTAAAAACTTAGCCATTCCGAATTTTCTTACGAAATATTTCTTTGCCTAGAATATATTTTGCAATTTTTTTTGTGTAAATGTTTTTAATTCATTAAATGTTACAATGTTTTTGAATTTTAAAACGATGATCAGATTTTAAAACTTTCGTCTCCAGAATATTTTCGGTTTGTGCTAAGATCGCTATTTCTCATATTTTTTCTTCTGTTTTTGTTTATTGTCTTTTATCAAGTAAAATTTGCCCTAAATATGTAAAATATTATTTCTTAATCTTATGTTGAATTGAAAAATTCCAGTTCTAAATATGCAAGGAATTTGAAAACTTCATAATATTTTTCCACGGTACACGATTAATTGAAATTCGAGAAATATAAAAAAATGAAGCTATCTCTTTTAAATACATTCATACAAGCTTCTTCAAAAATATTTTTCAATAAACTTATTTAAGAAAGCTATTTTTTTTCTAGAAAAATTTTTAAGATGAATTTAATTTTTTTTAAATCAGTTACAACGCAGTTCTTTTACTAAATTGTTAAAATCTTTGATGTTTTTGAGTTTTACAATGCTGACCAAATTTGTAAAGTTTTTTTTAAAAAAAAAAAAAAAAAAAGATATGTTAAGTTATGTCAAGTTGACAATTTTTCATTTTTCAATACCTACTATTAATTTACCCTCGCCTATATATATTCATTTATATATACTTGTTAAAATTTTCAATCGTGAATAAAATACTTTTTATTCGTCCACTCTTCAAATACATTTTTAAAAACTTGTAGCATATGACACTCGACGTTAATACAGTTTTCTTCAAATATTAATTAATTAATTAAATTTAATGAATTTTTAATACTTTGAATAGAGTCTTGGCAGTTTGTAATGAAAGTTGAAATCTCCAGGCAATAGCTCAGTCGGTGAAATGCAGGAATTCAGTATTTTGCACGTGGAGGTGAAAAGTGCGAGATTAATTCTTGCAAAAATCAATAATTTTTTTGATATTTAATAGAAAGTTATTAAAACAAAATTTCCTTTGTTGACCTAAGTAGGAATTTAATTTTTTTTATATTGATTGCATTTTTTCATTGACTTTTATGAAGAAAATGTGCCTAGATTTTGTAAAATATTATTTCTTAATCTAATGCTGAAATGAAAAATCCCATTTCTAAATATGCGAAGAATTTGCATCTTTCGAGTGCAAAATAATTGCTGATAACTACCACAGAGCGAAACATTTTGCCAAGAAATTCGTATTCCAATTCCTGAACAATTTCTCGACGGATTAACACTTTCCTAATTGGTACTTTGTGACGAAAAGCGAGGTCGCAGCATTTACCGTATAAAAACACTTCCCTTATAACCGCAGTTTTCTAATACTGTTCGTAGAGCCACTAAGCGCGCCAAATAAAAAGATTTTTTCGAACTCATTAGTCTTTGACACCTGCTTGCTAATTATGATAAATATTGTTAATTACCGCTAATAAGAAAGAAAATTCTAAGATAGTTGAAAAGGAAAGAGAAGCGATGCTAGAAAAAAAAAAGCAAATATCTTTGGTTGTCCCCAAATCGTTAAAGGAATTTACAATTTTTTATTTCTTTTTCCATCCGTTCTAAATTCGATTTTTAGCGGTCGCATAAATTCTTGTGGTTTGGCACTTTTTTTTTAATTTCCTCTTTCTCTTGGCGTGCCGATAGAAGCGAGCTTGGCGAACATTTTTATCACATTATATTTGTTTATGACAGGTTGTTAGTGTTAATCTTGCGTAATTGGTTAACGAGTGGTTGAGTCTGCATTACACAATTTGTCGCAATTACGGCCAATTTTGGCGATACTTTAACGAATAGGGAAAGGCTCAGAGCGAAATAATTAATAAGGACGTCGTTTAGAGCATCTTTTTTTTTTTCGTCCCAGTGTCACTCAGTTACTTGAATACAGAATTATCCCTTAAAGCAAAATTTATTCCCTAAGAATGAGGCTTTACTCTGCAGTTTAAAAGATTGTTTCGAAAGAAATCACATTCAAATTCTTTTAAAATATGTAATATTTATAATGAAAAATGTAACTAACTATTTAATATCCGAAACAAGAGATGTTTGGTATTTTTATCGTAAACATTTCTTGATTTTTAAGCCGCATTCCTCAAATTCCCTACAGGCAGATTAATTGAAAATTTAAAAGCAACTCTCATACCAGAGCCTTTTTATATTTTAAAAAATATTGCTAAAAATAAGTAATTTCTTTTCAGTTGAGGAATTTTAAGGAAAATTAATCTTGTTTTCTGATGTCATACCGTTACATGTTTGAATTTTTAAATTCCAAGAATTTTACAGCAATTTATTCGCTTTATTTTAAGAAAAAAAATGTTAACATTTTATTTTATTTTTATTTTGTAAACATGCGTTAGATCATAAGCACACTGAAAATTGCTCCCTTCATGCATACAAGCATAATCATTATTAATATTTAAATTATGTGTCCTTGAAAACGAAACATTTATGTTTCTAAAACAGTGACATTAATTATATCTTATAATGCAACACTATTCAAATTTAGCTTTGAAACTTAGTAAAGCGTAAACAATCAGCTTTAATTTATTCTGAAAGCTAGTCCAAAGAATTTTAATAGATTATAAATATATACTTCTAAATAAGATAATGAATAAATGCAATTAAAAAATGTTTTTATTGTCATTTATAGAAAGACTTATAAAGAATGCAGTTTGAATGGTTTTTACGCCTTGTATTTTCACTATAAATTATTTTTATTGATACGCTATAGATATTATAGAACTGTTAGAACATGTAAATGTATAAAATAAGTCACAAAAATAATGTTTTACTTAATATAAAACGTTGTAGTGAATCATCTGTGTTGTCCCATGCTAAGCCTAAACTTTTTTAAAATCAAATTTTAAGAATGCGTCATAAAAGAAATTACAGTAAAATTCTATAGAATCTGCATGGTGAACTATATTAAGATCGAATTTATTTATGTTTACAAACCGTTTTTTGTTTTTTCACTTCTATATCGAAAATGCATCTGGCATTCAAATAGTTAACAGTAGGTAAAACTTAAAATTAAAAATAACTTAATACGATTCAAAACAGTGTCAAGAAGCATAGTAAATGACGCCACGTCTCTTTAATGCATAAAAAGAGCACAAAGGAAATAAATCAAATTTTGATAAATATATGGAGAGCTTGTTGAAATGAATATACATTTCTAAAGTTTAAAATAACATGGTTTTCAAATAAATACAAATAATTACAAAATATTTGAGAATATTTGAGTAATTTAATTATACTTAATTATACTCACCATTTATACTAACCTTAATATAAATGGTAAGTTTACTCCATACTGCCTTCTAATTTCTGAGTAAGTTTATCCTGATTATAAAAATGAAACGTTACCACACTTTGGATTCCTCTTTAACTATTTTTATATGTGAATTTAAAAAATAACAATTAATGACAAGATTAATAACCAAAAAAACAATATTAACAAAGTTAAGAAAAAATAACTAAGTTGAATAAAAATATTAAACATTCTGACTTATGTCATTAAGCAGTTAGAAAATGTAAAATTTTGCATCATTTATGATTATTATTTTGTTAAAATATTAGAGACTGAAAATTAGAACATTACAAATAGTGTTAACTGCATCATTTAAATCCAACCCATCAAACACTTGACGTTGGATCTGTCTATACAGTGGGTAAAAAAAGTCTCCGTACGCAGATACGAATGCAAATCAAAGCTTAATTTGTCACACAAAATTCATAATGATAAAAATGAAAACTTAAAAATGAGTTAAAACTAATATTATTTAATATTTATTCACATTAAAAGGATGATAATACTGACAAAATTAAATAATAAATCTTAAAAACTCAAAAAATGCTGTAAACATGGAACAAAAAAGTCTCCGTACGGTGCCCTAGCACACGAAAAACTTTACAAAAATGCAAAATACATTTAACAAATATACATTTAATGATCAGTGGGCCCTCCTTTGGCCTTTATCACCTCTTTTAGACGTTGAGGCATTACCCCTTTAAGTTTTTTTGTTGTTTCTGGAGAAATATTACACCAAATACTACTAATGGCACTTTTGAGCTTAACTTTGTCTTTTATGTCATATTTTTAAAGTTGTCGGCCAATTTCTTCCCACAAATGTTCAATGGGGTTTAAATCGGGTGACTGGGGAGGGCTATGAAATTGTTGTTTAACATGGTAAAGGCACCACTCTTGGCAAATCTTAGAGGTGTGTTTAGGATCGTTGTCCTGCTGAAAAGTAAATCCAGTTCCAGAGATAGTTTCTCTGCACTGGATAAAACATTTTGTTTAAGAATATCCAGATATCCATATCGATCCATATTTCCCTCGATGAACTGCAAATTTCCTACTCCAGAAGCACTCATACACCCCCACACCATAACACCGCCACCACCGTGCTTCACAGTTCCACATAAATTCTTAGTTAGCATTTGTTCGTTTGGTTTTCTCCACACCATAACTCGGCCATCTGACCCATGAATGTTAAATTTTGATTCATTGCTAAAAAGAATGGATTCCCAAAAAGATAATGGCTTGCTTACATGCTTCTTTGCAAACTCGAGGCGCTTTTTCCTGTTGCTCAAACTTAGATAGGGCTTCTTCCGGGCTCCCTTCCATGATAACCACTTTTTTTAATGACAGTTCTCATGGTTTGAGTTGAGACTTTAATGCTGTAACTAACCATTAAATCAGCTGCCAACTGAGGTTCACTAATTCGTGGATTTTCTTGAACTTGGCGTAAGATGTTTCTCTTATGCACGCGATTTAATTTTGACGGCCTCCCGGATCGATCTCTATCCTCAAGTGAATGAAGTTTACGATATCTTTCAATGATATATTGCACATTAGACTTCAATTTTTTAATCCTTTCACTAATGCTTTTCATGGATAATCCATCAGTTCGCAATTTAATCACTAATTGCCGAATAGCTCTGGGAACGTCCATTTTGAGACGATCAAGAACAAATTTAAACTCAACAACTGTCAAAACGTTGTTTTCTTATCAGTGATTAACTTTCTGACGTCAAAGATTTACTGCGGGACTGTTTTAAACACTTCAGAAAGAATTTGCATAAAGCGTACGGAAACTTTTTTTGCTCTGCAATTTTCAATTTACCTTAGATATTGCAAATAATATGCTTTTCTCGTTTTTTAAAAATGAAAATTTACAAAAATCTCTTTCTATAGACTTATACTAAACACATATAGTCAGTATTCAAAGAAAATATGCAATACTTTACAAATTATGCTCATTTATTCTTAAATTTAGTGACCGTACGGAAACCTTTTTTTACCCACTGTATGTTTCGGAATATATGACCACAAATGAAATTAAGTATTAGTTTTATCAAGTTTGTGTGATTGGATATTCAAAATTGATGTCACATTTTTGACACCAAAATTCATACGCATTCTTCTTCCCTGCGCTATGAAGCACAAAACGAATGAATTTAGAATTATTGATTTTTTTCTTTGAGTGATTCATGATAAAAACAAAATGTCGTGTATTAGCAATTTTAGTTGCCTTGTTAATTCAATGTTTTCGGCTTCATATAATAATGAATGACTAAAAGAGCATTTTTTGTAGTAAGTGAATGATAATGTAGTGTTTAGGGATTAATTGGATCATCTGATACCATCATATTGGCAAAACATCAGCAGTTACTCTGAATCATTCCTCCATGTACAAATCAACATGAAAAATTGTATCCAATGTTTTAGATGGGTAAATTATGACAAAATAATTTATTACTAAAATTGCAAACATGTATCAATTTCAAACAAAATCTGTTAACGGATTGAAAGCCAATCGTTTAACGTGGAATAAAAACTTTATTAATTTAATCGATTAACATTAATTTAGTTATGAAAGTATTAAATTCGTGTAATACTTTGCACAATTTCAAAATTCTGTGTAACAGGAATGAGTGAAAAATTAATTACAAACCTTACAAACTTGAAAAAATCCTGTTAAATAAAAAAATAATTTCCAAACTCACAATTTTTTGGAGACTCAATATAAATTGACTAGATCATCAGTCCAATATTAGAGATAGAATTTATCTTTTTCTTCTTTACATGATTCCGTTCGCTCAATTTCTTAGTTCAAAAGTTTAATAAAAAGTTGCTTTGACATTTTTAAAAAGTTACTTTACATTATTTCTTACATAAAACTTTCTATAAAAATGACCTAAGCATAGATTATAAAGTAATCCCCGATACAATTACAGTGGAATTTAACACCGAATGCAAACTGAAGGAACTCTTGCATCTCATCATTGTAATAAAGATTCTTTCGCAAACGTTCTCTCCAAAGTTCAAAAAGCAATCTGCATTTCAGACGGCGTTCAAACAACTCAAGAAATGGAATACATACATCACTCCGACTAGACATTAAATTCTGGAGACGCATTTCTCACTTATTGCGTCTGGGTGCCGGCTACATTAAGACGTACACGCATGCCACCAAGAGCCAAGGAAGATTCTTCCTAGATAACTTGGGAAGTCGAAAAAAAAAAGGGCGGCTTAAAACCGTTCTTTCCTCGGAGATATCTATTTTAGAATTATTCATGAAATTCTCCCTGAACAGAGGACAACGAGACTGAAAAAGGTTATTCAATTTACAAGCCCCGATTCCGAAGTGAAACTTTTTTTGTACTTTCTTTCTCACAAAAGTATTATAATCGCAGAGAAATTCAAAATCGAGAGGCGGACGGATTTACACATTTTAAGTCCTCTTCCTCCCTCTTCTTGGCATAATTCGACCTGTTTCTTCAGAAGAATATTAACTTTCCAGGTCCTTTCCTTATAAGTGCATATTCTTCTTGGGCAATGTTGTTTAAATCGCAGATGGAATTTAAGAACAGCTAGTTTTACCTTCCCTGAAAAGAGGAGAGGAATTGCAGTGTTTTTTTTTATCTTCCCGAAACTGTTTGTGACTTTTGACATCGAGTTTTTTCTCTAAAAAAACAATTTGTGGACTTTTGAAAATGAATTTCAGTTGTTTCTAAAGCCAGAATCCGTCTGAAGTTCTTTAAAATAGTACTTGAAGATCAAATGCGGATTTGACTTCATTGACAAAGCAAGTGCTTTTTAAGGTAAGATTTGGAGGGAAGTTACAAGCAGATTTATTTAAAAATTTCATTTTCCTAGTTGCCAGAAGGAGCACCTCAAATATATGGATGAGAAGCTTCCGGTATGGTAGCACCCCTCTGGGTATGCCGCATGTTAAGCAATAATGAGACGTTTTTCTTACTGGAGGTACTCTACCATGGCCGGTGATGATTTCAGATTGTCTTAGTTCTCGCCAATGTCGTTCAGGTCATTCAGATTTATCGGTGTTCGGAGTAGTTATTAGCGAGTTAAATTCCTTCGTTAACTTTCAACTCTTTCAAATCATACGAGATATATTAGATGTTTGCATGTATTTTAATCATTTTCTTAACTTTGAAAAGTCATTTAGTGATAAAAATTGACACAATATCTATGCAATAAAAATATTTTCCATTACTTTCTATAACTTTTTCCCATTTTCGTCCAATAAGTCCTGCAAATGAACTCTTTTGGTCCTCCAGACCGTTCTTTGATACTGACATCGAAATCACAAATCTTAAACCTTTGAATCCAAAAACAAAAATCGGAATAAGACGGAGCAGCAGCATCAGAAATTTCTAAAAGTGTCTGAAGGTCTTCGGCTGCAATTTTTTTTTTTTTTCAAATCAAACAAACAAACAAAAAAGTTGGAAAGGCAATATGGAGCGTCTCATAATTGCTGTTTTTATACACTTAATAACTCAATCATACTAAATGAAAAACTTTTAAAATTATAAAGTAATAATATATTGGTTAAACCTACAAACATTATCTTTTATGTAGATAATTCGCAAGTTTACCAATAGATGTCGCTGATTAAAATACATACAAACACCTAATAGCGATTGAATTCGAAAAAAAAATGAATTACTGCATTGCGAAGTTATTCTTTTTCAGGTGAAGAGAAAACACCACACAAGAATTCAACTCAATTCTTTTTGCTTTTGGATCAGTTTCTGCTATATCTTTCTGGATGGATATTGCTGTACTGATTGATAAATTGCATTAAATTAACCTAGCTTCAGAAGCATAAGTATAATTAAGAAAACTTTCCGACTATTTCAAAACAACTTCCTAAACGCATAAACTCAAATCTATAAAGTTATTTAAATAAAAGAAAAAGAAGCAGTCAAGCATTTACAAATAAAGTAATAATATCTTGGTAAAAACAATCATTATCATTTATATAGATACTTCACATGTTTACCAATAGATGTCGCTGATTGAAATGCATACATGCTTAATACCATTAAATTCTTGAAAAAAAGTATCCAAAGAAAAAGTTTCTGCCATTCCAAAGCAACTGCCTCAACGTATAAATTCGAATCTGTAGGGCTATTTAAATAAAAGAAAAAGAAGCAGTTGCGCAGGTACAAAGACATCGTTTTCAACATATTTTGCATGATAACGAATAAAACTTGTAAGAGATAGGGGATACATGTATTAAAACATTTGTATCAAATCTATTGCGCTATAAATTAAGAGCATAAATTTCTTCGAGGCCACAAAATTCATTTTTCATTTCAAGTAATAACAATATGTGAGGAAATGAATTATCGGCCAGATTAATGATCTGCTTTCAAGAACGATGGGAGAATTAAAATATATTCTAAACTGTACTACTATATTCTAAACTGTACTACTATATTCTAAACTCTATTCTAAACTGTAATTTCTACTCAGATTCTTTTTTCATCCGAAATCTCATACATTCATAAATGTTTTTCGGTTATTCTAATAACAGGAAAATAGACACTTTTACTTTTGTCTGCAAAGAACCTCTTGTCAACAATAACTAACAAATTCTAGGTTCCCAAATTCCATTTTTTTTCAGCCTATAAAATGAAACTTTTCTTTCTTCATTTGTTTTAGAGTTATTGCATTTTAAATTTGCTCTTGAATTTGAATTTAACATATATCCTCCAGGATTTTAATTAATTTATTTGATACTATAATTGTTAAAACTAAAATCAATATTACCTCATATATTATAAATGCCATATCACGTGATAAAAACACATCATAAATATTTATATTTCAAAAATTATGGCACACATGTAATTAAATTCTTCTAACAAAGATAGGAGGTTTATATAATAGTATTCGTTAAAGGAAAGTTTCACAAAAACAATTATTTATTAAGGAACTCAATCTTAGTTGCTTTTGAAAAACGTAAAAGATGAGAATCAGACGTAATCAAAATAATTTTTTTTTCTTCATTGTCCCGAATTCCCCAAGTATATAAAAGCCCCAATTTTGTTTCTTAAAATTCATGCATATTTATTTCCTATTTCTAACGAATGCCTGACTGAGGCAGTGGTAAAATAATAATGCATTTTCTAATTTGTTGCTCCGACGTTAAAAGAAACAAAATCTTTTGGGAAAATTAGTACTACTTAAAACTGTATTGTACTCTTGAGGAAATCTAAATTAATTTTTTTACATGAAACATTGAGACAATTTAATCTTTTTTCTACTTGCTTCTGTGTAATTCTCCAACACTATAAAAAGAGTTTGAAAGAAACTATCCTGACTTGGATTTTATCGATACAGAACGGAAAAAGGTGATTGCAATTTTGAGACCGAAACAGAAATTAGTAACTATCAATAAAATGCCTTAGAACATCGATTTAAAACATCCAAAACATTTTCGCCCCAATTAGAGAACTTAAGAAACAAAGGAATCACTTTCTAATTCGAATCCACAATCCACGCCGGCAAACCAATTGTAAAAACTCGACAATTTAAGATAGATTCTACCTGATAGTTGTTGGAGCTGGAAAGCAAATTAGAATTCCCTGGAGACCTTAAAATATAATTCTTTATTCCATTCCAAAGAATCTTTTCTTTCCCGCCAAAACTCGCTCGCCTGATTTAGCAAACTGCTGTTCGACAAAACTGCATGAGAAAACATTCTCCAGTGAATTGAACAAGCAAAGAAGAACAAACTACTGTTGCCAAAAGCTCAAACTAATTTTGCTTCCGTTTTGGAAATAATTTTTCAAGCTCGAGTTCAGTTTTCTCTTTCGAGAAACGAAATGAGAAAATCGAATTATGTCTTTGTTGCCATATTTTACCGCGCGTCTTAATTCGATTCTGCGCCTCTTTCTGAGGATGCTGTCTGTAGCGAACAATATAATTACAGACACGAACGACTAACGCTTTTGGCCCCGGGGGAGAAAAAGGCAAAACTGAAATAAATACCGTTTCGTAACGAACGTTTGCTGTGTGTGTGCTAGAGCGTTATATTTGTATCGTCGTAAAAGTCATTTATAAGAGAGTTCACAACCTGAAATCGATATTGACGAATAAATTTTCACCCCCCCTAGAGTCATTAAGTGACAGAGGTAGTCTGTTTTTCACGAAGATATGAACGAAGATTGAATATCAGCAGTCATTTCACATTCTTCTGTGCCAACCATTACCTAGTTATTTATTTTGTTCAGTTTTAGTTGTTAAGTTTTCTTTCACCACTCGTTATATTTTAGTTTTATTCTCTGAGAAAAAGACATATTGAATATTTAAACAGTACTGGCATAAATGAAAGTGATTCTGTTTCGATTAACTTCAGTTTTATCAAACTGTTTTGTTTAACGAACTGTTTCAGAATACATTGAGCCAATTTAAATACTTATCATTAAATATCATTAAATATGCAGCAAATACTTAAAAACAAGTTTATTGAAAAATTGTTTTAATTTAATGAAACGTTATTTTGTCATGTGAGCCAAGGCAAAAGTATAAAGAAATAAAAATAACAATGCTTATTCAATTGAATATTCTTTGTTAACATTAAAGAATTTAGTTGAAGATACATCCGTTTTATGTTGAATTTTAAATTCACTTATTCTTTCCAATATTATTCCTTAATATTACATAAAATATCTTCACATACATTTTTAATGGAATGATATTGAATATAATATAAAATAAATCAAAAATGTTGAACATTACTTATACATAATGGTATAGAAAATAGTTATCATAAATCTTTCTATATTTTATTTTCTAGATACAATATAGCAAAAACCATATCTGGCAAATATTTTTTGAAAGAAAATACAAAAATATGTCATTAAAAAGTCTTTTTTTATGTCCATTTATAAATAAATGAGGCAAACCAATAGACATTAATTTTTCTTTAAGTAATTATAAACAATATATGTTGCTCCGAAAGCATTTAAAAACACGTTTTGTTATATGAAATAATTCGTAAAACGAATTTCATTAAAATATTCGAAATTCCATTCAATATTTTAAATTTTTTTTCTAAAAGTGTGAAATATTTGCCAGCCAAGAAATAATATTTTTATAAGCCCTTAGTAACATTAAACGATTTTATTTCCGAACACAAAAATTGTCTTGCTTTAAGTTACACTTTAATAAAATAAGATTAAGATAGGTGTATTGTATTAAGAGAGTTCAAAGTATCAATATTACTGTCAATGTTGTCTATTGAACTCTTGAATCATTACAAAGTAATTAGTCCATTTTGTTTTTGCAATCACGAATAAAATTTAAAAAAAATTTAGAGTTTAATAAATACGAAATATCTTGCGTTAGATTCAAATACTGTTATATGCATTACATACACCAATGTACTTTTTACGAGCCAAATGCTGTATCGTACTCTTGTGTTTTTTCCAGTGTGCATCCTTATACTAAACTATTCAATCCTCTTCAGTTAAACTCATATTTTTATGTTTTATCCTATAATATTTATCAATTTTATGAGACGCATTAATGTTTTGGTTTATAGCGAGTTGATGATAACGCCTTATTATCAATGTTGGGCGAGAGTCCAACTTGACCATAGGGGATCGATAATTTAAAGAAGACTTAGTACTCATCTCATATCTCTTATCTTGCTCAGAAAGTAGGAGTAGGAGTTTGAACTACCTATACATCCTTCCAATACACATTGTTGTGATCTCAAAAATTTAGTTTCATCATTTGTTAATAGGTTGCCAACTATAAGAAAGTTTGGAATGAGCGCAACTTGCCCAAATGGGATTACTTATTAAGAACAAGATCAATCTTAAAGATCAGTTTTCGAATCAATCCTTTAGAATTGGTCTTTTTCTTAACACAACTCATGAGTAGATATGATTATCGAAGCAATTTCTATAAAAAAGACCTCTAATGTGTTAAATTCATGTATTTTTTATTCAACCTTTATGTGTTATAAAAAAGTTACAAAGCGTGTTAAAAAGATATAATGTGAGTTTTGTCACTTAATATTTTGAATTGATTTTATCGAACATCGGAAATTGACTTTAACTCATTTATGCCTACTGTTCCATTTTTGGAACACACATAAAAGTTGTTATATTCTTTTATTTAACATATAGAAATTTCATGCAAAAATTCCAATTTTTTAACCTTAGTCGTAAATGAGTTAAAAAACTTATAGTTACCATGAGATACGAATTGATAGATCTTAGGATGGGTTTTTTTTATTGTTATGCCCTTGCTCTTATTTTAGGTAGTAAATAGCATGATATATTATCTTGTCGTTTTTCAGCATAATACTTCTATTCTTGTAAAACCAAAGAGCTTCTCTGTAGCTTAAAAATAGAAAGCAGGTCGATATTTCAATTTAAATCCCTCCAATTTGTATTCTTAACAAAACTAGTCGGGCATCTGATACCACATTTCCCAGATGTTCATAGCAAACATCATCTGAGCAACTTTTCGAACCTTTATTTTAAGGTTAAAGGGAACCTAAGAGAAAAAAAATCCAAAATGGTTTTACTCAAAATCGTCAGTTATATTTTAAATCTTTGTGGTTGCTCAAATGCCTTTTTAATAAAGCGCTGCCAAATAAAAAATGTTTGGTATGAATTTCAAAAGCCAGTAACATAATTTCAGCTATTTCTATTATATGCACTCAAGTACGGTGTTGACAAAAATTTTGCATCCATTTATGCGAAACCTGCCAAGAAAAGTTTTTATAGGCAGCAAGTTTCGGTAAAAGGCTTTATGAATAAAACGTCTTTAAAATCATTCATCGAGGGACTTGCTCCACCTTTCATCTCATCCCAAATTCTTTGACTTTGAATAATGTAAAGTTAAGGTGGAGAGGTCGAGGAAGGGTGACAATGGAATGTACATAAAAAATCAGTTCGAGATTTCTCTCCTGTTCTGGAATAGAGTTAACCCCTATTTGATATTTCATTCTACGCCACTTTCTGACGATATTTTATTTCGTTCGCATTACCATATGGCAGAGGTGCGCACTCTTTTCGAATTTTTTTTCTTCTGTAGTTGTTGCCCACACTCCCTGAAATGATTTTAGTTTCGAAGTTCGGCTGAGTTAAGGCGAGAAAAAGTTAAAGTCGGAGTATATTGCTTTCTGGGCTTTGGCGTGTAAGGAACTGTTTATTGGAGAGAAAATGTGACTTTGGAGTGTTGACTTATATTTTCTCATATATTTTAATGGCAAGCGATATTGTGAAGGTATAACGTTCTTTTCATTTTTTTTATTTCGGCAAGGGAACCTTAGGGCTTTTTGTTGTGTTGGAAACGAAATGTGACGCATACTAAATCTTTACTATTTTTTTTTTTAGTCTTAGTATTACATTTCTGAAACCCACCGTCATTTTCCATAATGTGAAGTGTATATAATTTTAGATTCAAACAGAACTAATTGATATCATTATTAGTGTTTCATAAAGTATTTTATATAGTATTTTATACCTCTAATGGAACGTAACAGTTTATTTTCCCTTCTTGTGAGCTGAACACAGGGGATATCTTAAGGTTCGCTTCTTATGAGTAGTTGGAAACCACGTCTGGACCCAGGACGAAACGCAAAACGATGCCCCCCTACCACATATTAAACATTTCCCATAAAAGATAAAAAAGAATATTTTTGTTATTGTGAGGCACGAATCCTTCAGTCTTAGCTGTACGCCAAGAATTTTGAACTATTTTTTCAACCACCGATTATTTTAACCTTCTTACTCCAATCTTCTTCATGTGAATTTTAAGAGATATGGTAAATGCAGAATGATTTTCATTGTATGTAAGCTTATAACACTGTCACTGAGCACCGAGTTTGGGCTCTAAGACAAAATACATTAGGATTCCCTACACTCTTAATTCTTCCTTCATCTTAAATCGATAGGGCCTTCATTCTGATTCTGGAGTAGAGGAATTTAATCTGTTGCCTTTAATCACATATTTGCCTGATTGGTAAACATATGGTACAATATCTTTCCTACGAACAATGTACCAATTTTTATTATTCATGCGTGTGGATACAGACCCTATGCTATACCTGTTCTTGTATCATATGTATTTATTACTCCTTTGATTTGTTTATAGACCGTTTTACCTTTACATATGTACTTCTCTTATTAAAATGTATATCTTTTAAATTTCTTTCTTTGCCATGTGTATCGTATGTGTCTATTACTCTTTTAATTTGTTTCTAGACCGTTTTACCTTTCCCTATATACTTCTCTCATTAAAAGGTATCTATT
>JAPMOQ010034384.1:163192-176345 GCA_026543055.1 Argiope trifasciata
ACTCCTTAAGAAAGTTTTCCCATACTGGAGTTAATTTAATTAATAAAAAGCAAAAATTTCATGCATTGCCTAGAAAAATTTGCTCCTTACAAGGCAATAATTTGATTCAATTTATAAAAAAATTTCAGCGTGTAAAAGTAATTAATTCATGCATCGTTTAGAAAAGTCTGTTTCATATATCGGAATAACTTGATTTAATTTATAAATAAATAAATTGCTAAAAAGTTTATTCCATATATGGAATTAATTTAATTAATAAAAAGTAAAATTTCATTCATTGCTTAGAAAAGTCTGTTTCATATATGGGAATAATTTATTTTTTATAAATAAAAATATTGCTTAAGAAAACGTGTTCCATGTATGGAATTAATTTAATTAATCAAAAACTAAAATTTTATACATTGCTTAGAAAAGTCCGCTTTATATATGGGGATAATTTATTTCCGTATAAATAAATAAAAATTGCTTATTAAAAATTTGTTCCATATATAGAATTAATTTAATTAATAAAAATTAAAAATTTCATGCATTGCTTAGAAAAGTCCGCTTCATTTATGAAAATAATTTATTTTCTTATAAATAAATAAAAATTGCTTAAGAAAATTTGTTCCATAAATAGTATTAATTTAATTAAGAAAAATTAAGAAAAATCTTGCACTGTCTTTCTTTAGATTATAAATCACCAATTAATATCTTCACGCCACTACATATCTATACTATCTTCTTTAAAGAAACCCAACATCTACCCTACGCATTTCCCAGCATGCACGTGATCTCTCACCTTTGCTCGTCTTGAGAGGCATAATGCTACCTCTTCCAAGGCCGATAACAAATCTCGGGCAGATAGATACCCTCCGCCGACTGATGCACACCTGTGTCTTGGGCGACGACAGGCGAAAGGGGCTATAAATCGACGATCGAGTTTCGCACTCATTAGCATAACTCAATATCCTTACCTGAGAACTATCGACGGGGCAATTTCACCAACTGGCGTCGGGCATAAACCCCTATCGTTACAATCCTCTGAATAAATTAGGGCATAATCTGCTCTAAAGCACGGACTTACCGAGGCCTCCTCGAATTTTCGACTATTGGCTTCCTGACGAATGAGGAAATGCCATCGTTTCGATGGTATGCACGTTTCTAGAGGTGGAAGGGGGTATGTAAGGGTAGTACAGAAAGATCTGGATTAAGTTCACCTTTGTGGGAATTTCTCTCTGGACTAGGGTATTGGAGCATCGATTGCAAAGGAAGGGGGTTGAAGAAGCTCCTTTGTGTGAGAGAGGGAAGGTCGTGCGGGGTAGTTTAAGCTTTTATATTGGAATGGAAGACAACGCTCAAAAGCGGGTCAGCTTGTTGAGTTTTGCGAAATTGAGCTTGTGATGTGGGACTTGAGAGGTCCGGTGGAAATAAGCTGATCGTCGTTGTTTGGATAATGTTCCGGTTTGGGGTGGTTTCTGGTGAATGGATATTGTTCGTCTATAGGGATGTCTCAGATTATCAGGATGAGTTTGATTAATGAGAAGGTATGTTTATAGACTGAAATAGACCGATGGGACTTGGAATTGATTCGATAATTAGAAATTGAAATGATTGAGAGATTAAAGATTAATACTCTGATATGTATTTTAATAGAGGGGAAATTTTCGAAAAGGGAGTCAGTTTGTTGAGTTTTGGGAAACTGAGCTTGTGATGTGGGACTTGAGAGCTAATGAGCTCATGGACGTTGTTTCGATGATGTTCCGGTTTTGGATGGTTTCTGATGATGGATATTGCTCATCTATAGGGATGTCTCAGATTATCAAGATGAGTTTGATTAATGAGAAGGTATGCTAAAAGACTGAAATAGGCCGATGGGAGTTGGAATTGATTCGATAATTAAAAAGTGAAGTGATTGAAAGATCAAAGGCTAATGCTCGGTTAATGTATTATTATAAAGGTGAAAATATTTGAAATAAGCTGCAGAAGTTTGTAGTTCAAGTTTTCAAACTTAGTATCTAAGATTTCTTTTGGAATAATTTTGTACAGGCCGAATGCTGCTATTGTAATTTTTAAGAAAGAATCTTTATATATATGTATTTTTTCTCCTCCTTAGATATATATCATGATCTATTCTTAATTTTTTTTTCTTGAATTACTTAAAAAAAAAATTTCATAATAAAAATTGCCACATAATTACCTTTTACAGTTATTATTTAAAGAAACTGTAATTAAAAATTATATTTATAAGAGTCAGAATTTTTTAACTCAAATCTTTTAGTTATTAGTAATTGTGAAATTTTTTTATTGTTGTTTGTGTGAAATACAAGTAATATACATCACACTTCAGGCTTCTGTTTCTGAGAAAAAACTATTTTCCTTTTACGGAACCTGTTTTAAAAAAGAACCAAGTAAAATCCGATTTTTTTTGTTATTATTTTATCTGAATTTTGGATTGTGGTTAAGAGATACGAAAATTCTGAAATATTCTCTCAAAAGAAGAATTTTGCAAGGGAACTAGTTTCTTCCCTTTCAACTGCACCTTTTCCATTGATCCATCCTCTCCGTAGGAGATACCTCGAAATGAGGATCAGAGGCTTCCGGCATTATGTTTGGATCTCCCCACACTGGTGGGAACATAAATAGGCGGGGTTCTGGTTCTTTAATCGGTGACGGGACGTCCGTTCTTCTGGAAGGGTTCTTCTTCTTGTATACAACCGACCGCCCAGCCACCAGTGAAAGTAGCAGTAGTGACAGGATGTGTTGTGGTCGACTGCTGAATAAGTATTGTCCAACCTTACACTGACCGAACAGTCGCACTAAAACTCCTTTCGGGGTAGTAAATAGCTGTCTTTCTCCCCAACTGCACTCTCTCAAACAGTTGGAATGAAAGTATTAATCTTTAACATCATAATCTTCAGGATTTTGAGATTCCCTGGTACCATCAGTACTGTACTTAAATCTTTATTTACAATCTTCCAATTTTACCTTAACTCTGAGATCTCCATACATTCCATAAAGTAGCGGTAAACCGTACCAATTTCTCCACAAATGCATTTATTTTCCTGCGTTCTTCCAAATATTTGGAAATATGCATGAAAATTCCCATGTCAAGATATTATTTGTGTTATAAGTGAATGGTATCTTCTTCGGGAAGGGTTGTACAGTGGCCGGTGATGGCCCTTGAGCTCAACCACATTCCTTACCAATGTTGCTGTTGTGACGGTCCAGTCATTCAGTATTTATTATCCGTGAGACAGTGATATGACTTTCCACTGATCCATTTTTTTTCTATACAAATATATCACACATTAATATGCCAACGTATCTACTTATAATTTTGTCAATAAGAATTTTTTTTTATTTACTTTTCTCTTGATTTTCGGCAAAATGAGCGTAAATCATTTGGAACAAAAATTTTATGAGTAGGAAATATTTGTTCTTTGAGGGGAAAAATAATTTTAGTATCAAACTGCTATTTTATAAAAATTATAAATAGTTTTGCCCAATATTTTAACCTCTTTTTTTCTAACATAACAAGAAATATATATATAATTACTAAAGAATTTGAACTCAGTATTTTGATAAATTTTCACCTTTCAATAATCGATAATAAATCAATCAATGTAAATATTTATTGATAAATGCGAAGCATGAAAAGAAATACGAATAATCAAATCAACAGCAGAACCAGAAAGTACATAAAACCCTGCATCTCTCCTATGAAATAGCCCATAGAAAGCCGAATATAAAGCAAAATAATCATATGCATTTTCTTTTATAAATATCTTTTTTTATAGTAGAGATATTTTTATTATATATATTTTTTATATTTTTATAGTAGGGATATTTTTTAATTATATTTTTCAAGATTTTTATAGTAGAGATAAAGATCTCCACTTTTTTTAAAAAAGCAAACAAGTCAAATGTATATTCAATCAATGGATATATTTATCTGCAAAATTGAGACATCGAAAGAAATATGAATAATCGCCAGAATCGAGAAAAAACATAAAACTTTGCACCTATGCTATGAAATGGTCCGGTCAGTAGAAAGCTGCATACAGACCAAGACACTCATATGCATTTTCCTTTATAATTTATAGAGATAAAGGAGTTGAATTTTTTTTAAACAAACAACTAACATCTATGCTCAAATAATGGATATATTTATCGGTAAAATCGAGACTTCAAAGGAAATATGAATAATCAAATCAACACAAGAATTTTAAAAAAACCTATAACCCTGCACCCCTGCAAAAAGAGGACTAACATCCATTTCCAATCAATGGATATATTTATCTGTAAAATCTATACATCAAAAGAAAGATGAATAATCAAATCAACTCGAAAATAGAGAAAAGCATATAACCCTGCACCCATTCTATGAAATGGTCCGGTCTATAGAAAGTCGAGTATAGACCAAAGCACCCCTAGGCATCTTCCTTTATAATTAATAGATAAAGATGTCTGGTTTTTCAAAACCGACAGTTAACATCTGTGCTCAATGAATGCATATATTTATCTGTAAATACGATAATAATCAAATGATACGATAATAATCAATACGATAATATGTCAATAATCAAATCAACAACAAAGCCTGGAAAAACTTATAACCCTGCACCTAATATATGAAATGTTCTGGTCTATAGAAAGCCGAATATAGACCAATGCATTCATATACTTTTTCTTTCATTCTTTATAGAGATAAAAAAAAGTCTACTTTTTACTATGTTCTATCAACGTTTATATTTATCTGTAAATTGGAGACATCAAAAGAAATATGAATAATCAAATGAACAGCACAACCAGGGAAAAAAACATAAAACCCTGCACCTATCTACTGAATATCAGTTTATAAATCATCCTCTTCCCTTTAGAAAAACAATCTACTTTAACGACAGCGGTACAACCGAACGTCAAACAAAGAGGAAACGCTTTAAAATACAATGTTATCGAGTTTCCTACCGATGTACTTCTTAGAGTGCCATAAAAATAATGTCACAACTTTTCGTCCCACCCCCAGCTCCAAAAAAATTGACGAATTTGATTAAAAAGATTTTTCTAGCCTGTCTAAATGAACTGAGGGAGTGAAAAAAAATTAACGATATCACTTTCAACAAAACGATTAAAGGGTGTCTCCGAAGGGGAAGAAAGTGAAAAGAATCGGAAAGGGAGGGGAAAAAAATCCCAGAGAAAAGATATTTTTTACCACCCTTTTCGGATAAGTAGAGGCTTAATATCCTCATAAAAATGCTCCGACGATAATTACCTTCCAAACAAAACAAATTACTCTCTTATTCACTTTTCAAGGTCTGCTAAAAGATAAAATGTAATATTTGGGAAGCTGCGCCTGTTTGCAGGAAGAGTGAGGTGATGTTTTTTAAGTGTTTTTGAAGGAAATGAATTGCAAAAGTAAACGCTTTATGGAAATGAAAAGTTAAGAAACAACGAGAGTTTTCGTTTTATAACATTATTTTAAAAAGTGTGTTTGAGAAATGTACGGTAAGCCCATAAAAAATGCAAATGAGCTGATCTATCTCTTCTCTAATCACTTGTTTCGCTTATTTGACTTTTATTCAAATATGCAATGGGTACAATGATGTTGATGATAAGGAAAACCTCCATGAGTAGCCAAGATTAATCAACAAATTTATCTTTTATAAACTCTGAAAAAAGGTAAAATATCATCTCTCCGTTTTTAAAAAAAATCTTTTAGAAAAACGGTTTGTTACCAGATATATTTCCTTTTATACGAGGGATGATCCAAAAAAATTTTACAAGGAAAAGGAAAAATGGTTCATTAATAAGACATGGTAATGGTATAACGGTAATTAATTATAAATGGTAAATAATTACGTGGCAGTCTCTTCTTTATATAATCACTAAACCAAATGAGACATTTATCACAATGCTGGAGCAATCTGTTTAACACGTCTTAGTGATAATCAGGTTCTTGGCTACTGAGTTAGTTCTTGGCAATTTCTGAACATCGCTGTCTGATATGAACCTGGTTTTATATAAGTATTTCTTCAATGCCTGGAAAAGGAAATAGTCACTGGGAACCAAATCGGGGATGTATGGGAGATGGCTCCAAAATTTCCCTCTTAAGCTTTCCCAGCTATCGCTGAGTCTGGTGAGCTGTATGGGACAGAACATTATCATGCAGGGGAATGGCAATTTCCGTCAGCTATTTAGCCACAACTCATTACACTTAAACGATGTATCTGTGAATGTCCTACGAGGACACATTCTTGATTCATAGAAATCGTATCAAGACTATGCGAGACCACTTCACTAGACATCTTGCTATTACTGTCACTGTTTCAAGTCTCCGTACGAACACCATCTGCTTGAACGACTGGTCTAAGACAACTAGCGTCTTCTGTTTCACTTCCGGGTAGCAATTATTTAATGCATTTTAAAAGATAAATTCAAACGAAGATAGATGATTATCTTATGTCAGCTGTTATGTCAAGATTAATGTGATATCTTTTTGCTGATATACCAGTAATACAAATATTCTTCCTATACATTAAATATTTCTGAACCTTTACATTCTACTTTTAGTAACACTTCACTATAACTCAGGGCTTTTCAGATTTACATAATTTTTCTAGTGTATTTGAAAAAACTTATACTTATTTCCTTATAACGCCTTATACTTGGTGTTTTGAATTATAATCAATATTAATTTCTCATATCCTTTATTCGTGTACCGTGTTTTCCATATTGTGTATAGCATTATTAAAAGGTGTAGAAAGAAAATTAAAAAGAACACTTTTACTACCCAATTCTAATAGGATGTTGGTTTTAATGAAAATTAAAACCTGAGTTCTAAAAACACATGTTTGGAAATTTCTCTCTTTGTTCTTCTGTCTGTGAGAAAGATAACCCAAAACCTCTTTGAGCTAGATGAATGAAATTTTATACATGG
This sequence comes from Argiope trifasciata, assembly GCA_026543055.1. Classification (NCBI taxonomy): domain Eukaryota; kingdom Metazoa; phylum Arthropoda; class Arachnida; order Araneae; family Araneidae; genus Argiope; species Argiope trifasciata. The sequence goes on from JAPMOQ010034384.1 coordinate 170,112, forward strand.
TTTTCATATCAAATCTGTAGATCTTCTCTCAGATATTGAGGAACATCCGTTAACAGGAAGTATGTCTGCCCGCTATTTGAATATTAATTCAAAATAAAAAGGGTTAAAACAGATAAAATCTAATATGCAGATTAGACACTTATAATGTGGACTACTATCAAAACTTGAGACAAATACAGCTAAGAGTGAAATGATATCTGTTGGTATGTAATTTCAGAAAGATATTACCGAAAAAGACTCAAAAGCATTTCTATATTTTGATAAAAAACTAATCTAAAACACAAATTAAATTTTCGGATGTTATTTATCACATGCTAATGATTAAACGCCAAAAACTTGGCCAAAGGTCACATCATAAATTTAATAAAATTGCTAAATTCACAAAAATAGTAATCATTTCGTCACTATTGTATTCTAATGTTAATGAAAGGTGTTATCTGCTTTGCTTAAGGTACCAGATTTTGAGGGCGGATGTTCAGTACTTTGCTACCAACGCGTCAAGTTGGCGGACACCCATTCTAAGGTTGCTCCTTTTTTGTAACTGGGAAGAACAGAACGGGATTTGAACTTTGAAGCCATGCATACCGTTGGTAGTGGAGTGACTCCATGCCCCTTCTCATACTAATAAACCGCATAGTATAGAAGCATCATTTCATCATTTAGTCGCACCGCAATCCCATAGTTTATTTCAATTAGTTACACCGCAAACTTATAGCTCATTTCTATCATCAAGTGTACAACCATCAATGGCATGCACATTAGCGAGTAAGGACATAGTATTTTTATTAGAGAAAATGCGAAAAGGATTTGAACAAACTATATTTGCAGTTCAACTTTCACTATAACATATATGTCCAAGTATATTTAGATTGTTTTTTACCTTCTTGTCTACATAACCTCGACATTCCTATTATTTGAAAATTCTTATCTTCATGAACCAACTTTCGAATAAATCAGAATTTGTTACTAGAGGAAACATTACTTAGGGTTAAATTAATTTATTTACCGTCGAATGTGGATTTTGTCTCTTGGACAGAACAGTTAATCAACAAGAATAATTATTCTGACACCTTTATGACATCAAGAACTAATTAGGATTCTACAAAATCCGATTGCATTATCTGATTCTGTACCTGAAAACATTTAGTTTGAAAGACAAAGCTAAAATTAAATTCCATTTTGTATACATAGCTTTTTTACTCAATCCAGCTTAAATTATGTATTTGAACATATTTTTCCAAATAATTAAAGCCAATTTTTTTGCAAAACTACAATTAATTGTGGTCACAAGATAACAAATCAAATTTCCTTCATTTAAGGAATTGCTTTTAACATTCATGACAAAGTATAAATGTCGAATGAAGCGTTCAACAGATTTCGATCACAGTTTTTAAATATATTTTACTGACTCTAAACCAGTGGAAGAAATTCCATTTATCTTTTTTGCATTTGCAACTATCGAGTTTAATTGTACTTGAACACCGCACATCCGGAGAAGAGATTACATTTAAAATCTATATAAATAAAAATTAATGTTTGTTTGTATGACTTTTATGCCTTCTTAAACCGTACATCCGATTGCAATGAAACTTGATCAGCTTAGTGTTTACACCTACGGGATGGTTATAGGGATAGTACAACATATAAATTAAATTTAAAAAATTTCGAATCTCAACGGCATCCCTTTACCAAAGATTAATCGCCAATTAACTCACCTTGGAGACAATAAATTCTGTAGAAATGCTAAATCCAAATTAAAGGTTAACATTTTGTAGTTATAGTAAACAAATGTCATGCAAATCATTCTCAGAGGTAACAACTTTATTAAAGATTATGCGAGGAAGTTTGGGGAGACCAACCCTTGGGGGTTTTATATTTTAATTGAATTTTCACGTTTTTCGCTGTAATTAACAAAAATATTGTAGCACAAATAATTTTGCGCCATCTTAATTTTCAAACATTATCGTTTCAACTATATTAACGATTTTTAAGGTCTAAATATTTTTAATCAGTTTTAAAAGAACATATTTTAATCGTATCTTCTAACATTAAATTTAAGAATTCTGCACGAATATCAAAACGAATCACGAGAAACAATACTTAGTTTCTTTCATTGCCATTCTGTAAAAACACCAAGTTTTACAATTCTAAAAGAATGCACAAATCATATATATAAAAATGAATATTTGTTTGACCGTATTTTTTAGACTGTTCTACCGTTCATCCTATTTCAATAAAACCTAGCCAAATCATTGAGTGATTGCGGTTGGTCGCCGGGTAACAGTTGGTTTGATATAAAAATATACAATAAATTACATCTGTTTAAGTCCAATCATTTTTAGACATCATTTATGTAAACAAACAAACATAAATTTAAAAATGCTGTTTATTTATTGTTTATTTATTTATTTTGGAAGATCTGGAACTTAAATCTCGAGTTCCGAGTTCGATTGTTTTCACGATTAATATATTTTTTCTGCTTAATTCGAATACTGGAGACCTTTATAATAGAAGAATTCTTTATCCTATGTGCATTCTAAAACGGAACGATTAGATATTTTTAAACGATAATGTTCTCAAAAAAAAAAAAAGGATGATTCGTCCAAAAATAACAATTGTTTGTAAACAGAGGTTATCACAATTGCAAAACACTGTCTTATTTGCATATTTTATCATTCGCATTTTGACTTCTAATCAAGTATTAAAATGTAGAAAGTATATTTCTTCAAAATTAATCGTGTCAGTGAATGTGTTGTTAGGTGAAAGTTAGGAAAAAAAGTTATTGAAGAAATAACGCGACTTTCATTCGCATAATTCATTAGTTTTGATGAATCAATGTATCAATAAATGGTAATAATAAATTTCGCTGAATCTGAACATTAAATTTGATCAAATAAGTTATTTGCATCGGTTTTTTAGTGATGTCCTTATTATTTTGAAATCGAAAGGATGATAATTAATCATTTATGGAGATTTTGATTACATATTGACTTTATTTGCATTAAATCTAACTACATTGATAAATTTTCTCATATTCGTAATATACTAAGAGAGTATAATATCATCAGTTTGTCCCATGATAACTTTCCCATGCAACTCTGCTGAGCATTCAAAATGAGAGCCAGTCTGCTTCTTGGCCCATGATTCATTAACTTTTCAATTAGATAACATTTATTGGACATTTATTATTATTTTAACATCTATAGTAATATAAAGTTACTTGAGATATTGAAGTATTTTAATTGATTTTTTTTTTTTCATTTTAAATAACTTAATGCTAAAACTTTTTTGCAGATTTCAAATTAAAATTTCATTTATGTGTGTATATAATTTTATTTATGTATTTACGGAACATCTTGTTATCTTGCCTCAAAATTCTTTAGCCTAACTCCCTACTTCATGAAAAACAGGAAAGTTAGTTTTTATTGAGAAAACAAAAGATTTGTATTGAATATTTAAGAAGCATATATTCAAAAAAATATAAATTTTGCATGACACCAGCCTACAGAAAAAGCTAATATCTGCAAAAAAATGTTGTAGAAGATTTCTGTGAGAAAGACAGAAATAATAAGATCATCAAACTGCTCATTGATCTTATGAGTTAAAATTATGTTTACTAATGAGAAGAATATTGTTTTGCCACAAATTGGATTTTCTGTTTAAGTCATTATATCTAAGTCTTAGGTTCCTGTAATTTATTGAACATTTTTATGTGCTTTTTAATTAGTTTTTGTGGTTATTAATTGATTTATGTTTCTTACTTGTTTGCAGTAATGCCACAGATTTAACAACAGCAGTGTTCTGTATAAAAATACGATTTCATTGAAGAGTAAGGACCAATGGAAGAAAATATCTCTCTCATTTTATCTCTATTTTTCATGAAATCTTAATCAACATTATTCCAAGACTGGTAAAACGATACAGCATAGATTTTACTGAGAATTGTTCATTCCTTAAGATGCACCTTGTTATTCTTGAAGTGATGCTTAAATATACGCTTTGTGGTGTAGTTACATATTATGAATTACTGAAAAACGATAGTACTCTAGTGACATCTTAATAAACCAGTAACAGTCACTAGACATCAGCAATCGCTTTTGTCGAATGGATAAGTTACTGGACTTGAAATCCAAACATAGCAGTTTCAATACTTGGCGGAATTCAATCTCCATATTGGCACCATTCTAGCCAACACTTTTACCACAGTGGTTTCTATTTTCTGAATCATATTAAATGAAATCTTAATTAACATTATTCCAAAATTGATAGAGTGACATGGGCTTTAGCATGGCTCCTACTGATCGGTCTATTATAGGATTTATTATTTTTTTCGAAAAGATTCAGAAATGTAGCCTAGTTAACATCGCATGATTTCAAGAAAGCAAAATCTAAATGCAACATACTGCCCTTTACTGGAAATAATCAGACTTTTCCTATCAGTGTAAGATATACTTTGATATCTTGACAATTTTGTATGAATGATGGATGAAAGACATGTCATGTGGATACTGGAATGATATTGCCTTTTCTGTTATTCGGATATGTGCTACAAAGCTCCGTTAGCTGAAAGACCAATCCATAAATTTTTCTTTCATGGCTCATGCCCTTGACTCCCTGACTGCACAACTGAAGCAAATGGTTTTAGAGCTAACACAAAAATAATTTCAATTAGAGCTGTATAAATATGATGTATGACCATATTTTGAATTGCTTAAAATCAGGAAACCTTGGTTTACATTGATAGCGTGTTCCGAAGTGTGGCGTTAACCGAAAGAACGTGTCGCAAATTCCTCTGTCATGATTCATGCTCTTAAATCTCTAACTGACAGCACATCTGGAGAATATTGATTTAAAGCTACTAAAATAATTTCTTAGTCAAAATTGTATTGAAGTGGTCTATGACAGTGTTTTGAATCTTCTAAAATCAGGATGCATGGATTACATTCGTCCCAAATTAGCGTCAGCCGAGTAAGATTGTCACAAATTCTTCCATCCTAACTCATGCCAAATAGCCCTAGAGTTGCTTTACAAAGGGACGCGTTAAAATAGCTAAACTAACAAACAAACAAACCTGATTTATGTCTTTGACACCCAAACTGACTCCTTAACTGAATTAGATAGATTAAGAATTATCACAAAAAAAAAATTCTATATTGTAGTCAAAATTGTATTGAAGTGGTGCATGACAATGTTTTGAATCCCATAAAATCAGGATAAATTGATTGCATTCTCCACAAACTAGCGTCAGCCAAGAGAGCTTGTCACAAATTCATTTATCCAGACTCATGTCTTTGACACCCGAACTGACTCCTTAACTGAATGAGATGGATTAAGGATTAGGACAAAAATAATTTTGCTTTGCATTGATTGTATGCTCCATAATGTAGCGTTAACCGAAAGAGCTTTTCTCAAACTCCTCTGTCATGATTCATGCCCTTAAATGGCTAAAGGACTTCACATCTGGAGAATATGCATTTAAAACTAACAAAATAATTTCAATATCTTAGTCAAAATTGTATTGAACTGGTGCATGAAAATATTTTGAATTATTTAAAATCAGGAAGCATTGATTGTGCATGCCATAAATTAACGTTAACCGCGAGAGTGTATCACAAATTCCTCTGTCATATCTCAGGTCCTTGATTTGCGAATTCGCTGCTCACCTGGAGCAAATAGATTTAAAACTACCCAAAACTAAATTCGTTTCATTTCAGTCAAAATAATATTGAAGTCTTAATGTTAAATCAGAAAATATTGAATTGCATTTTAGAATGTATGGTTTACTAGCTGGTACCCTGCGCTTTGTTGCAGCAGAAAAAAAAATTGGAAATATCGTTTGAAATTTAAAATAATTGTCTTCCTTAACAAGGAAAGATAGAAAGAATAGCATTTATTTTCGTATCGGAAATGAATAGATTCATTGAAATTGAAGGATATATAAAGTAGAAGTGTAAATAGTATTTATTCGAGAGCTTTAGGGTAGACAGTATTTTTGTTTGTTTGTTTTACGTCTTCAGAAGAAACAAATTTCTAGACTGTCCGATTCGTACGCATTCAGTATATAACTGGTTAAGTGAAAAACCTAGATTTTTTTGAGGTTCAGTCCGCACATTTTAAGTGAAAGTAATTAGTAGTCAAAGTTTTATCACGATCGGGTGAGCGGCAAGGCAACGCATAAGGTACAAACAAACAAAAACTCATTAATCATTGGTTAATAGATGAGGTAAATAGATC
>JAPMOQ010034385.1:0-14432 GCA_026543055.1 Argiope trifasciata
TATAATTTTTAATATTTTATACTTATTTTTGATCATTAAAAAACTCCAAGTGAATGTTAAACGTTATATTATGTTGTCAAGATGCGATTAGCAGATAAAATTTTTTTTAATTTCAAATATTTTTATTATTTTTGCATGTGTTTTAATTATACTTCACATCAGGGCATCTAATCAGCTTGATGTCAGAAGTATTTACTTTTCAAGATTTTATATTTATTTTGATCATTACAAAATTCCTATTCACATTTTGAAGTAAGCACTAAATATCTCGATATGCCGTCAAAAAGTTAAAATACGACTAGTAGAGAGCCTTGAGTCAGTTATTGGATGCGAATTTATTGAAATGATGATCGAAAGTAGAATTATCTCTTTGTTTTTTGATGTCTTTTTGCATTTTTCAAATAGATATATTTTATTAATACTACAAGTAAAATATAAAAATGCATCTAAAAAATCGAATCCATAGTAAAAATTTCACAGAAATGTCTTCGAGGTTTCTTTCGTAAAACTTTTGTAAGGCGAAGAAAAGGCTTTATGACCACTTTATGTAAAGTTTCAATGGTTTAGTTAACTTTTTCTGAACATATTAAAAAAATAGATAAAATATTCTTCTAGCATACCTATTTAAAGTTTCCATAAAAAATATTTGTTTTATATAGAGACAGATTGTTTTCAGTCTCATTTATTCAGTTTTGTAAACTAGAAAAAAAATCTAAAAACCATGAAATCAATAATCATATTTAACTAAATTAATCCATATAACAATGGGGTGTTGAAACTTCTAACTAGTGATATGTATGTAACCTGTAATTTTGCTTTCCCGCAAGAATAATGTTATCATAAGAAAGACTGATTTACTGTAATCTGTATTGAACGGTGTTGCGATAGTGATCCCAGAGTTTGGTAAACACTTGCGACGAAATTGGAAGCAAATTGGATAATAACCGAAACAGAATTTTCACGATCCGTCCATTAGGAACCGAGATGCGTCCAGATACGCCCTGATTGGCTCATATGCTTCTAGCTCCGCCTTCCAGGAACCCAACAATTTTAAATTATTTAAATTCATCTAAAATTTAATTTTCTGTAATTTTTAAATTGAATTTGAAATTGTTAGTGTTGAAAATTAATTAATTGCCCTGGAAAGGTGTCCCATACGGTGAAATAAGTCGCCAACAACATATTGTACATTTCAGAAGACAAGTAGATCACAAAAGTAAAATGATGTTCATGACTCATTGACTGAAATTCTTTGCCGGAATACAGATTACAAGAGTACAGTCTTTAGGGTCAAAAATTAATTAATTAACAACATAAATCTTTTTCCTTTTTATATAAGTTTTCCGATACTTTGTATGGCCCCATTGTGAGTTACGATTTTGACAAGCCAATCTATAAATCGCTTCCATAACAAGTACTTAATGTTAAACGACAATTAGTCAGATCGTTTCATGCAGTTATGATGTGACAAATAGTTGAAGCATAACTCACCAGCGAAAGTTCTTCTTGAGTCATTTTTGATGTGACCAAATCTGTTGACTAAGTCTGGTGGAGCTTGCAACGGCATGTAGCTGTTTCCTGTGTGAACAGCCGGGGGAGACAGATAAAGAAACAAAGGCTGGAGTAGAAAAATGCATTGTTTAAACGCTAAGCACTTATTTCGGCTGATAGCATCCACAATAATCTTCCTTTGAGTTCAATATATATTATTTTGATCATAATGTATCCAGAATGCTTCATTTATGTTTATAAACCTGTGACTTACATAACATAGAAATCATTCATATTACTTATTATTGAAGGGCAATCGACAAAGGTAAACAAACTACTATACTAATATCATGTCTTCCCCATGTTCTGGGTGTCCCAGGTTTGAGTCCCGGATAGGGAAGAATTGTTATTTTGTGTTCTATCTGTGAGTAGTCTGAATGTGCTCTCCCCCCCTGTAAAAATTGGCTGTGCAAGTGAATGTGATGAATGAAGTAGATAAGCCCTCTTTGCCCTAAATGGCACTATTGAAAAATCAAGGGTCACTCTTTTGGGCTTAAATCGCAGGCAGCTTTCTGTCAGTGGGCTTGTAAAGTGCCAAAAGTAACAACAACTATACTAAAGTTTCGGATTGCGTCAATGAATGTTTTTACTACTTCATTTATTCAACGAATAGCTTATTAACAGAACTGCAAAATATTATTAAAAATGCTTTGAAAAGAACACATTGTGTCACTAAAAAATCCATTTAATCTGAAAGAAAAATAAGTTTCAGGCGGAAAGTTTAATCAAACGCGAAAATGCTCCATAGTCGCAAGATGGATATCTCTATGATTTACGCATGGAAAGCAAGACAATATCTTCTCAAAGCATTATTTAAACAAAGCAGCAAACATGATGATCAAGGACATTATTAATGTTAGAATGTTATGTTGAAATTCAAATTTATCTATCTCAACATCCGGTCCCTTGCTTTTGTCAGTGTTTAAAACTAGCTGGAATTATCTTCCCAAAACATTACTGCTTTTTCTCTAATAAAAGCATTATCTCAGAGAACGTCTTATATTGCTTTGATATATATTCTTGGTGTGAATTTAGAATTTTTAGGGAATCTACCATATATTTTTTGGTGTTTAATCCCTGGCATGTAGTTAACAGTATCCGAACATCGAATTTGTATTTTCGATGCGCTTTTCCCAAGTGATTAAAGTAAATTTTGACACAGAACTATATCTGTAATTACAAATCACATGCCAAATTTGATGTAATTCAATAATGGTGTTTTTAAATGATCACGTTTACATGCATTACAGTAAACACCAACAATCGTTAGCTTCTGATTTGGTTTCACTCAAAATCTGATAAGAGACTATAGCTTACTTGCTTAATCTGTGTAATTTTATCTGCCTAGCTCTTTTTTTCTTTCTATTTATAGCTTGAATTTTTATTGGAACATCTTTAGAAACTGAGCAGTTTTTGAGCAAACTGAACAGCAAACTGAGCAGACATATTTTGATCAAAATTTGATAGAAATCTGCATATTTAGTGTACGGACGGTATACTAAGTTTCATCCGTCTAGCTTTTGAGTTATGTTTGTTCCATATAATCAAGCATTTTCCGAAAATGTTTTTCAAACTCGTAGAGGTCTAAAATGTGAAGATTCGACAAAATTTCGAGTTTAAATTTTTTTCACGATTATTATATTTTCACTATCTATATATATAAAACTCTTATGTGGACGCAAAATCAGGCTGACTTTGTTAATCGGAATTTGGCATCACTTTTACCTTGCTCAGTAACATCAACACGCAGTTTGATAAGATTTCAAGAGAAAGCTTTTGAAAAATTAACTGACAAAATGTTTTACAATGAATATAAGTCGTGTCGTATCGATTTTAAAACAACATCGTCGAAAAAGAAAAAACAGAAGAAGAAGTTGTTTATGTTTACAAAGAACTTTTCTAAGGTTCAGTTTTGGAATGTGCTTTTAATTTTACATTTTTTGGTTAAAATGTGCTTTAGGTCCCCCCCTTAGCGCATTTTCAAAAAGTCGCCAACTGGCACTTTTTTGCGTAGTGTCTCTCAGAGCATTCAACTCCGCGTGACAACGCGTAAAAACGCGCCAGTTGGCGACTTTTTGAAAATGCGCCAAGGAGGGGACCTAGAGCACATTTTAACCCTTTTTTTTTTCATTTCTTTCGTTTTTTTTTATCCTATTGGAATGGACTGGATTTAAATATAGCTGCTTTCAAACTTTTTTTTTGTAAATATCAATATTTTTAACTCTGTTTCTGTGGTATAGCTCTCAAATTTGAAAAATTGTGTACAAAGCACAATTTTTCAAATTTGGGAACTATACCACAAAATCAGACTATTGTGTACAAAGCACAACTTTTTTGAATCTGTTTCTAAGGTGGCTGTATATATTTCCTAAATGAGAAGTTATTTATGTTTACAAGAAACTTTCCTAAGGTTCAATTTTCGAGTATACTTTTTGCTTTACATTTTTTTTTTGTCTTTTATTGTTTTATCACATTTTGGAATAAACTGTTTCAAAATATCTTTTGCGAAACTAAAGTGGTTTAGAAGATGGCGAAGCGATATTGAAATGCCAAGTGATTCGAGAAAAATGCATTAGAACTTCTTGGGGGTCGATGAGCGTAATTGAGTGGAGGCGAAGCCTCCTATTATAAAGTATAAAGTATATCCTAGTATGGGTCGATTTTATTTTAGCCCACCTTTGGCGAATAATAAGAATTTTTTGGCGAAAGGTAAGAATTCTTTTTTCTTAACCTTTTAATTCAAATACTTTCGATTTGGCAAGATTTTGAAAAATTGGCGAGATTTTGAAAAAGTCGCCAGAGGTGGGCTAAAATAGGATTTTACCCCTAGTATAAAGTATAAAGTATGAGAAAGTAAATATTGCTATCTAAGAACCTTAATTCCGAAATAAGATTTCGACTTCTGTTTCTATTTTATGATGTATTCACTCCTAATTAGCAGTACAGTAATTCAATCTTTCCTTTGATTCCTTTTCATTCAATTGTTTTTTCATTGTGTCAAGTAACAAGGAGAAAGTTTAAAGGAACCATGTATGTACAAAGTTACTGATGAAAAAAATGTATAGTTTTGATTAAATTTTTGTTGAAATTCTAATTACAGTTTTCAAAAGCCACTTTTTACTGAGCATCTGATACTCAGACATTATACATTCACCGAAATTTTTTTTTTCCTTTGAGTAAGCATGTATTTATTAAAAAAAAAGCTTTACTTGTAATTTGTTGTGATTCCGGATGATATCTTTTGCTTTTTCTGTAAATAATTCTGTTGCATACTGACCACGAACGTTTTTAACTTCATCTGTTCCATTATGCAAGTCGATACCATAAAAGTTCTGAAAAAAAAAGAAATTTGATTTCAGCTGAAGAATATTGCGAACATGAGTTTTATAACGTACTTACTTTATACAGACATTATTCTTTTCTATGTAATCTCATGACAATTCGGGCCTTTACGAAACCGGTGGACTTGATTTCCGACCCACTCTTTGAAGAACATTATCGCCAGTGATGTGAAATGCGTTTTAAAGTTACTTTAAGGCTTCTTATTAGTGTAGAAGAGAGGAAAATTACTCGGCTTTAATTCGTGTTCTCAATGAATGAGGGGCAAGGAAGCAAATTTTGTTGAACAGAAGATCATGTTCAACAAATTGATGAATTGGTTCGAAAAAAACGAAAAAGCTTTGAAACAAGTCAAAATTGGAATTTATGAAAGTAAATGTTAAGATATTTTTGCTTTAAATTCTTGTCTCGAAAAAAAAATTTCAAAAAACTTATATATTATCCAGAGCTTCAAGTGAACATTGAGACTCATTTCACACTACTGGTGGCAATTTCTCTTGAAGAGCGTGTCTAAAACCTGAACTACTGATATAACAAAATTTAGATTATTCTCGGTGAATACGCCAAAAATTATCTATGCCTGCTCACAAATTTTGATAATAAACTAATTTTGCGCTTTAATCTTTAATTTTTTATAGTACATTGGACATTGAAAAAATAAGAGAGAAAAAAAAAGCTTAACTCTCATACCTTTTTTTGTTTCCTCAGCATTATACTTTGATTTACATTAATCCTAATTATTTATTCGTTATCCTCATTATAAAGTCTTCTAACATAAATAAAAATTAAATTTTGCGTTTTATACCTTTTATATTTACCTTCCATTCTGTGGTAGATAATTAATTACTCAGACAGAAGCTTCGTTGAAATATAGAAAAAAAAGAAACTTTCTTTGCTTTGAGGCAAGATAAAAATTATGTTGAAAAAAAGGAGTGATATTTTACCATTCTTACCTTAGGGAATTCAAATCCAGACGGGTAAAGATGAGTGTAGTCGTAATGATCTATAAAACCATTGTAATATCCGAAGAAACTATCAAATCCTCTATGAGTGGGAGTATATTCTTTATTCTTGTATCCTAAATGCCACTGAGAAAAAAAAAGAATTATAAGGTATTGTTTGAGTTTTCAATAGTTTAAATCAAATGGTCAAAAGCTATAAGCCTACTTCTGGCATTGCAGATGATACAAAAAATAATTTCGATGTAGCTGCAATTGATCAGAAATCCTTCGTGCCACGGTTGAACACACCATAACACTCTTTGAACATGTGCTTGACGTAAATGGAATGCACATTGAATATATACTACAATTAAATAAAGTCTTTAAGATCCAAATTGTGTTTTTTGTTTTTTATGCTCCGCTTTCACACCTGGCGGTTGAAATTTGAACTAATTATTGAATATACAGGTTGGTTATAATGTCCGCTTTAGTGGAAGAAACTTGATATTTAGGTTGTATGGATAATGGGAAAAAGAAATCTGCAATAAAAATAGTTTACATTTCTCCCGATAGATGGAGGTTTACATGTGCGATAAAGGCCGTTATGCAAATTTAGAGTAGTTTAAAAAACCAGTACTGGCTGTCGCAAAATTATTCTTCGCCATGCCGTTAGAGAAGAAAGGAAGAGCTTTACTGATAAAGTTGTTTTATCAGAACAGCAGTAATTTGTTAGCTGCACTACTAGAATATAATTGTTTGAAAGACTTACGGAAAGGGGCTAAGTCCAGGTAAGCTTTGAAAAATATGATTATTAAATTTTAAGAGACTGGAGAGTTGGTTGTGGTACAAGAAAGAGAACGGAAACGGATTTCAAATGAAACAACGGAAGAATTCGTTCTTGTAGAAAGAGCCTTCGATTCGTAATATTCTTTATCAAGTGTTCGAGCGGTGGCACATGATTTGTCCCTCCCTTGGTCTACAGTATGAAAGGTTCTTCGATCCATTGTAAAGTAGTATTTATACAAGATCCATCGTGTGCAAGCACCGAATCCCGCTGACCGGAGAAACGAAATCAATTTGCTACAATTTTTTAAATTCAGAATAGCCATTGACAATTCATGGCCTTGGAAAAATTTGTGGTCGGAGGAAGCTTGTTTTAGCCTAGACGGAGCAGTTAAAACTCAGAACTGTCTCATATGGGGTAGTTACTTCAAGTCCTAATGGTGTGCATGAACAGTCTCTACATCCTGATTACATAACCGTATGGTGTGGTTTTACTGCTGATTTCATTCTTGGTCTCTTTTTTCTTGAGGAGAACACTCCTAATGACCATAGAATAATGTAATCAGGATTACATTACTGTATGCCAGCTCAGATGTAGGCCTCGTCATCTGACCTCAGTTCGAAAGTATGAGGTTGGTCCCAAAATAGCCTTATTGTTGCTTCTAAACGGGATGTTAATAAAAGTAAACCAAACTCTTCAATTGCTTCCTTCATTTTGTGAAATTCAAATTCATCCATCAAAATATTCAATCTCATGCTTTTGCTAATGTTTAAATTAAGATAAAAATATTACTTTTTTTATCTTTAATTTCGAAATAGAATTTTCTCTTCCCGTTAAAATCCATATGTCCTTTGTGCCCACAATAATTTGCTGCGAAATGATTCAGTCAAAGTTCTACTTTTACGTCATGTCAAACAAGCTGAAAAATTTTTAAAAAATGAATTCCATATTAATAATTTGATTAAAAAAATCAACAACCTAGGAGAGCAGGCTGGTCACCAAAGTTTGCTAGTTTTGAAATATATGATCTTTAGTTTACCTTTCCCACCATGTGAGTGGCATATCCTAATTCCTTAAAATATTCTGGCATTGTTTTCTCTTCGAGGGGAAGGGCAGAGGGTTCATTGACTATTATGACAAGATGCTGCAATCCTAGAGGAAAAGAAAAAGATAAGCACAATTTTGATCTATGAAATATAATCAATTCATTGAAAATATAATGAATTGATTATGTTTTATCACACAGTTAAAATAAAAATTACGCTATTGCCAGTTAAATATTTCAAAATATACCCAGGATTTTTTTTTTGCTTGATACTTTTATAAAAAAAAATAATTTCCAGTAAGTGTATGATGAAAATAACACAACTGGTCCAATAACAGACATTTATTTATTTATTTTTGAGTCTCTGCTACAAGAAAGCATACATTAACAATAGCAAAACTCAGATAAAGCGTAAGAAAAATAGTTCCTACAGTAAACAACAGTAGACAAATAGCAATTCGGTAATTGATGACATAAAAACTTACACACAGAATGAAATCGCTTATTTATTTTTAGAACTCTGTTCATCTTATTGATTATAGGTTTATCTCTCATTTTTTTACTAATTTCTATGACACAGCAACGAATGTTCTTGACGTAAATCATATCTTCACGCCAAATTGGTATATCACCAAAATCTCCGGAAATTTGGTTAACAAATTGCTTTCAGTTTACTACTTGGTTATCATCGTTATTTCATTGTTTGTTTTATTTTCGCAACAACGAACAGAAAAATTAGAATGGAACTCATTAAATTACTGATAAGTATTATTAATGATCACGCATTGTTGATTTGCTTTGATGATTTTAAAACTTCTGAAGGGTTTGAAAATAAGAACATAAAATTGCTATGATGTAAAGACATGTTTTTTTTCTTTTTACACATTTAGAATAATAAACATTGCGGAAATTGCTGTAGTGGTATCTGAATAAGTCAGGAACAGCCACCAGACGTTGATGACCACTTTTTGTGTAGTGGATATGTTACGAGGCTTCCGGCCAAAAAGTCCCGATTTCTATTCTGAGCCAACACCAAACTTCTAATTGCTATTAAAACTGCTATTGTTAAATAAATCAAAAGCACAGAGCTACTTACCTAAACGGATAGGATATTTTCCTGTGAGCAATGCAGCTCTGGATGGAGTGCAGAGCCTCTCTACGTAATAGTTATTGAGTAGAATTCCTGACGCCGCCAAAGCATCGAGATTGGGGGTTGGTATTTGTGGAGATCCGTGAAAACTTACATCGTTCCATCCCTAAGTGTGAATTATATTAAAAAATTTCTTGGAATTTTTTTAATGCTTAGGTTGATTTTTTTTCTTAGAAGACAAAACCTTTCTGACCATCCAAAAATATAGTTAATTATTATTATTTTTAATTAACTTGAATAATATGGAGTTTATTGTATTAAAATGAATCCATGGTCATTCGAAACTGTAGTCAGAAAATATTTTGATGATGCTTTGAGCTTTATGTATCATTTTCAAAAAGTTTTATTAAATATAAGCAACAATAGCTTGAGTATGAAAAATATGTTGTTGTTACTTATGGCACTTTACAAGCTCGCTGACAGAAAGCTATCCAATCAGGATTATTTATTTATCGATTATTAATTAGTTAGGATTATTGATTTAATCCTAAATTAGTGTCTTTTATTTTTCAGTAGTGCCAAGAGTACTACTTAGCTACTTCACGCAACACATTTGCTTGCACAATCCCTTTTTATAGAGGGAGGCAAATTCACACTTCTCACAGATAGAACACAGAATAACAACCATTCCCGAACCAGGGAAGCCTAGAGCACGGGAAAGACACGCTATCCCTATATCAGGATGCTAGCATGATAAATATATTTAAGATCATCGTAAGCTACTAACGTACGTAGAAATGCAATCACTAGAGTTGTCATAATATGTACGTAGGACTGCGTGGGACAAAATTCGATTTATTAAGAGTGAGCAAAACTGAAAAATTAACATGAGATTAAAAATTAAGGCAGGAAAGGTTGTTTACATTAAAGTTAGAAGTTGAACGACTAAGATGGCACCAAAGAACGAAGCCTAACACGTTGTCTGCATATAGTAAAACTATGTGTAACTTTAGATTATTAATCACTCATCATTACCGGAGACGAAGAAGCCTCTTTTTTTATTTCTCCTTCGAACGAATGCCAACAGCTCTCTTTTAAACCCTTTAACTATCAAGTTATTTCGATGATTTGGGTACACAAATTGTCGAAAGATCCCACGCACTTTGAACCAAAGAACTTCTAACCTCCAACCTTTGAAATTTTCAGTAAAGGGCTGCCATCTATTGAATTGAGCGCACATTAACTTTTCCCGAGATACAGTTGGGTTAGACAAAAAGATGAAGCCAAAATAAACGTCTTCCGATATATATTCGGGTATAACAATACGATGCACTCAAAAAATTACCCGAGTAATACTCGTGCGTGACATTTTCGAACACCAGTGCTGTGCCCGAGATGTCCTCGGGCATGACAGTTAAAAAGTTACACTTTTTGCCAAAGGTTAAACTAAAACTTATAGTCATGAGACATAGCACTTTGGATTAGAAAATAAAATAGTAGTAATAAAACTAGTTGAAATCTGATTGCATACGGTATAAAAAGGCAAAGATTATGACTACTAATTAAATCTCTATATGTGTATAATCGAAAACATACTTAAATGCATTTAAGCTAGTGTCTAAAAATCACTTTTTTCAAAGAAGTATCTGCTATATATGTAAGAAATATCTATGCTGTCTGAAGAATTTTTGCATCATGCATTTAGTAATTTACAGGAGATACTCTGTCTATAAATCATTATGAAAAACTGGGCGAGGCTGTGACTGGGCGTGTTTGCATAACCGGTGAATATAAATTTACGCTTGGATACAAGGCTGGTTTTACTATTTGGAAAGAAGTTATAATAAATGATTTTCTATCAAATGAAATTAAAAATTCTATCAAATGGAATGTCATGTTCAAGTAGAGCTTCCATCCTTTAAAAAAATATTGAATTTCAGTTTTCGATGGTCAGTCAAAAAGCTGGCTAAAAAAGCAAAGCAAGATCGAATTTTTTCTGTAACTTTATTTGTATCTGAAATCTTTATACAAAATCTACTATTCAAGTCAAATATTTTCAATATTTAAACATTCTTCTAAGTTCGACACAAGTGTTTTAATTCCCTTTTGCAAATAAATCTCATTAAACGCCTTAAACAGTCTCGAAATTTTTCATATTTCACGATTTTTCTTCATGTTCACTGTCGTCAAAATCCTTTATTATTCTCAAACATGTTGCGTCATTTCACAGTAACGTAAGATGGCAGTATATTTTCACGATACCTTTGTGTATTTGTTAAACCTTTTCACTCGCAATAAAAAAATCACTGCACGCAATCTTAATTTGGACATTACTTACAGCTGCTGATACATTTTTATGACTGATTATCAAACAAATTGAGATTGCCGTTTGCTATGTTACACAACACGGATAAATGTCTGCAGTGATGACATTATTACGAAGTTTCATCATTCTGATGATAATCTTTGACATCAAAAAATTTTAAATCACATCAGCGAATTTTTTAATTAAAATTCGTATACTTAATTTAGCCTATGCAGTGCCATTACATTATTGTTCTTTGATCACAATTGTGACATCACAGCTCTTACGACGTAAGAGAAGTTGAAGGTATGTGATGAAACAATCTGATTGGTCTGTCACTCCGTCATTCTATAATATCCGATGTAAAAGAGGTTTTTGCGTAGTTCTTTTAGTGTGGTATTGCTTGATTTGGCGTTCGTCCATGTGTTTTGTGTTAATAAAGTCATTTTAATTTTGTGAGAAATGAACATACCTAATTCTTATAACCGGCATAACATATTTGCAGAACCTGACGTTACAGTTGTAGAAATAGCAGTAAATTTCTTGTTGATGGAGTTAATATATGCCGAATAAACACTACTTAAACTCTTGGAAATCAAATCCTTGCACCATGTTTAATTCGGTTGAGTTTACAAGAACAAGCTTGGCAATAACTTTTGCTTCATTATGTAACTCTGCTCATTTGCTGTAGCACCCTCAAGTATCAAATGTAAATAAATACATAATTAGTTTCGGGCAACTGATCATATGCTTACCTTTGACTGTTATAATTAAACGATTAGTTCAGCAATTGGAAATTGGGAAAATATTGACGAACTCATTCCTTAATTAAGTACAGAGCTATGTTCACACTTCATTTGTTAAGCTTATTGCGGTTTTGAGTGTTCATATTCATCTACAGAAAAAATAAACTTATCTTTAATATATTTGTTAATAATAAGATATTTACCTTTGATTTCGATGCAAAGGCCTCATATCGAATGACCTTCAATTTAGTAAGCTTTAGAATATCTGGGAGATCGAGTTTCGCTAAACAGTTTTTTTCCCATAAAATTGTGTTTTTTTTTTTTTTTTTTTTGAGAAAATATTTAGATACAAATCACATACTAATTACACATGTATATTTTTCAGCCTTAGCTCATTTCACATCCATCAGCGTTATAGCACAAATTTTGAGGTACCAGTGGATTATTATTCTATGGCAGCTATATAATATTGGTAGATGGTTTTGTATAATATTGCTAGCATGAAAGCAGACAGAAAAAAGCTCTATCAGATATAACTTTTTTTTTCTTTGTGTTTGTCTGTGTATAAAATTGCGGTTTTTTTTTCAGAAAAGACAATATATAAATAAACTAAAAAAAAGCAGGACTTATCGTTAGAGTAAATTTCGACACACACACACACACACACACACACACACACACACACACACACACACACTGCTAATTTAAAGTTCTAAGATAATTGTACGAACTAAGCGTATGCAATTTTATTTAATTGTACCTTAGATACACATTCAGAGTATGGATATCTAAGTTTTATCGAATTATATCTTTGATACATGCAAAAAATTGAATACAAAGCATATATTTTATGTTTTTAATGAAGAAATAAATAAATATAGAAAACTATTCGTTTTTGATACATTACAAGGGCTATTTCTTTATTTTTTAAAAGACACAACATTATCACCATGAATTTAAAATACACACTAAAGCATTCAATAGAAAAGACATTATCAAGGCATTTTTGGAGAAATCAATCCCTAGAAGTCATTATTGAAAAGTTGTTATTTCTCAGTGGACAGTTATTACTTATCAACAATATTATCGAGGTTTAATGCTTTCATATATCCGACCATAATTAAAAATGCATTTAAAAATTTAAATTGATTTTAATCTTCAAATAGCATGCTTAATTCTTTTCTGAAAATAGTATAAAGTAGGAAACGCATAGTGATATAGCATACAAAAGAAAGAAATAAATTAAAAGACACACACACACATGGAGGATCGAAATTGGAAATTTGAAGAGTAATGAAAAAAAGAACAAATATTTTATTTTGCGCCAATCGAAGATAGTCTGATTGTCTTCCTAATAATTCCAAAGGGAGAAACTGTTAATGTGCCATCGATAGAGTGTGTAAAGTTTTGTATTCTGATATATTTGAGCTTAAATTCCTTTCTTATTGTTTCATTTTTTTGTCTTTTATTCATGTTTTTTATTGCCTTTTTTATTTTCATTGATTATTCAACTTTCATAATATGATAAAAAAAGTTAAATTCATTAAAAAATTAATTTCATACGGTATTGCTGCTCTTCAGCCCTAACGAATAAGCTTCAACTGATTTTATTCACGATTATTTTGGATTACGAAATTCACGAATTTTGAAAAGTTATAGATTTATTGGATTTCCCAAGATTTGTAAAAGTTGCTTCAATGTGTCTTTAGATTTATACACATGATTGCTTCTTCGTCATCCAATCACAATCTTCTAATTGGTACAAATATCTTTGATATTCAGTTCTATTATAGATTTTAACAATTCTAACATTGCATTCTGATAGTCAAGAGAAATTCGTACATGAAGAATTTGATTGATGTCAGGTTACAGAATACGACGAATCTAAAAGTGCCAATTGTAAGTTCTTTGTGAATAAAAAACTAAAAATAAAATAAGGAAATGATTTTCTTACCAGATCATCAGCTAAAATGAAGATAATATGTGGTCTGGATGTTTTAAATTTCGTTTTTTGAGCAGTTGGAATCCCAGCAACGCAGCTAGTTGTGGTAAATAGCAAAAAGGTAATGCTATATAAAAGCATCTTTGTGGGAAAACCTTGTGATAATCTGCAAAAAATGAACAAACGAAAGCCCAATGAAGGTAAATTGTCGATTAATAATGTGGTGAGAAAAAGAAATATGGAATATGCATTCATTGGGTTTAATTTAAGAAATAATTCAGTGTTTTCATGTTAAAAGCAACTAAAAGTTACGGCTTATTATTAAGGAACTATTATTAGAGTATGATAGACTGCTCCTTCATGGATTGAATATCCTTTCCAAGATTTTTTGGGGCAAGAATATTCAGCCGCGCATGAGTATAGAATATCACATTAGACACAAAGCCGAAAAACTTATTCAAAGGGTTGTATTAGAAAATATTTTTTGTTCCATTTTAACTTTTTAATTAGATAAATATAATTTAATTAATTTTTTCATTTAAATTCAGCATTATTAGTAAGAATTAAGATTCATCAATAAAATAACTTCAATGTTTAATGATTCTGCCGGGCTTCTGTTCTAACTCATTAACACGGATATGCTACAGTGTATTTCCTGTAAATTCGGTTGGAAAAAGGTGTCCAGTTGC
>JAPMOQ010034386.1:0-12608 GCA_026543055.1 Argiope trifasciata
AGACCGCCGACGTCTGTGTCGAATGGTCAATGTTAATAGACACGCAAACTTCGTCAAATAACTGCAGGAATCAATGTGGGACGTACGAGGAGCGTGTCCGATAGGATTGTGCGGCGAAATTTGTCTTCCTTGGGCTATGACAGCAGAAGACCGACTCGAGTGCCTTTACTGACAGCACGACATCGCCTGCAGCGACTCTCCTGGGCTCGTGAGCATATCGACTGGTCCCTAGACCAGTGGAAAACCGTGGCGTGGTCAGATGAGTCACGATTTCAGTTGTTACGAGCTGATGGTAGAGTTCCAGTGGGGCGCAGACCCCACGAAGCCATGGACCCAAACTGTCAGCAAGGCACTGTTCAAGCTGGTGGTGGCTGCATAATGGTGTGGACTGTTTTTACATGGCATGGACTCGGTCCTCTGGTGCAACTGAATCGATCATTGACTGGAAATGGTTATGTTCAGCTGGTTGCAGATCACTTGCAGCCATTCATGGACTTCACGTACCCACACAACGATGGGATTTTTATGGATGACAATACGCCATTTCACCGGGCCAGAACTGTTCGCGATTGGTTTGAAGAACATTCCGGACAATTCCAGCGCATGATCTGGCCACCTAGATCACCCGATATGAATCCCATCGAGCATTTATGGGACATCATCGAAAGGTCCGTTCGTGCCCAAACTCCTGCACCATCCACACTTTCACAATTATGGACGTCTATACAGACAGCATTGCTCAATAATCCTGCAGAGGACATCCAACGACTTGTGGACTCCATGACACGTCGAGTTGTTGCACTTCGCCGGGCAAAAGGAGGACCGACACGATATTAACAGTCATCCCATGACTTTTGTCACTTCAGTGTATATATCACTGTTACCACACCAATCTTACTAAACTTTGCTGTTCTTAAACAATAATATTTGTTATTTCAGAGATTAAATTAGTTGAAAAGTTATTAAGATTAAATAATATAAAGTATATATAGAAATAAAATAAATTATTAAAATTGTCTTCAGAAGTAGGAAAATGAGTAATCGAAATTGTCAAAGACTTTCTACAGAGTTAAATCCCAGCAAATGGGATTATGAAATTAGAAATTGAACATGGCAAGAATTTTTAAAAATATGAAAATTTACTATTTGATTCAAATTTTATATATAAGAAAACAGGAAGTTCGATCACCTAATCCGAATCATGATGTTTAAACCTTCATTCATCAACAAACACTTTATTTTTAAAATTTAATCATTTAATTTCTGTTATATATGAGTGATAACGTGAAACCGAAAAATGGTTTTTGGTACTGTTTGCTTTTGATACATCAAGAATCATAAACAAAAAGTTGCCGAAAGAAGTCATTGCGTCAACTGTAAAATTATTTAAGTGCAACATAATGACTATATGGAGAAAGTGGGAGCAAGCATGCGAAAATAATTGTCAAAGTTAACCTCAAGTTAATATTCATTCTTCGAAAAAACACAACTGTCGACGTAAATGTAAAAACTATGGAAAAAAAAAAAAAACAGATATGCCTTTATTAATAGAATTGACACTATAAGGCTAACAGCCTCATATAATTGAAACTTCCATTTTTACATTATTTAGATTTTTTAATGGGAAAAAATATATATCAAATGAATTTCAAATGCCATGAAATCATTTCTTACAAGGACAAAAATAAGAAAGCAAAATTTCGCAGCCAACGAATCCTATCTACAATTTTGAAAAATAGTTATGAAATTATTGAAAATACCAATTATTATCTAAACTCTCCAAATAAAAATTAGGAATACAATCATTAATTTATTGTTAAATTTAATATAGAGTTCTGATTATAAATGGTATTTTTTGCATTTTCTTTTGCTATTACTATTTTGAGATTAATTAAATTAATCATCTGCTCCTATTATTATAAGACAGAGAGAACAAAAGCTTTATTTTGATTTTCCATTTCTTCAATAACAGCATTATTTCTAAGCAGTAAAGCATGAAAATAACATTGAAATAATTTCGCCTTAACTTCCTTTGTAAGTTAAAATTAATACCGTGATAATCATCTATTCAAATGCAAGAGATTTTCAACGCAATCTTTGATCTTGGTTTAGGGACGGAGGAGTTAAAAATAGGCTCAACTGTAGACAGATGTAATCTCATGTCTGAAACTGCGACAAATTTACTGTTGTATTTATTATTAACTAACCGCCTTTGGAGACCAGCTGGTTCGCTATGAATAATGCCTTCTAAAATTTTCAATTAAATACTTATGTACCTTGCTCTCTTTATAAATTATCAGCCAAATATATTTAAACTTCGATAATTACGTAACTCATATTATTATAGAAGCCTTATGATTATTGGTTCGTTGTACCGTATATATCTCTGATTAGCAATAAGCTGTTGTGGAATTATGTGGAAAATATCACACCTTATATTTATTCCATAACAATACGCTACCATTTCAACACGTGCTGAGCATCACACTTTCCTTGGCTTAATTTGCAATAAGAGTTAATAGAATCCTTCAGTTTGAGTTTTTGTCAAAATGACGGTAAATCACTGGTACACTCTTAACGTGCTCTTGCAGGTTAAATTCTACTTTCATTTTAAGAGAAATTAATTCTTGGAAAATATAATCACCGTATTTTTTTAAAAAATTCTTTAAAAATAGAAACTTATTTTATAGGTTAAAACATTGTTATCAATTTAAAAAAAACTTTTTTAAGAGAATTTAAAATACAGTTTTAGACTGTAATATTTTCGGAAATTATTGCAGAAAAATCCGAAATGTTAGCTTAATTTTTAATTAATTAAAGTTTCAAAAAACAAACAAACTCCGTCTTATTTTGGAGGATAATGGACCAATATGGACATGGACTAATAATAATAATGGACTAATGGAGGATAATAGATTTAATATGGACATAGTGAAGTAGTTCTAGATAATATGGTCTAGTGTGTAGTGCTCTAACACACACAAACACACACGCGAGCTCACGCATTCATTTATATACACAAACATATATTCATTTGATTATCAACCTTGAAGTAATTCCGAGCATTGATTCATCTGAAATTGATTTAAATTTTTTTAAGATGATGCACGTAAATATCTATAAGAACAATTTCATAATAATATTCTTTTATTTTTATAAATCAATTAGTTTTAATGATTGATTTATGTAATAACTTTTGTTTGAAATATTAGTAAAAATATTTTGTTAAATATGACTCACACATTAAAGTAAGAAAAAAATCTAAAACTCATTATTCATCAATGCATTGTTTGACTCAAGCTGCATAAAATGTAATTATTTACTTCATTTAGACCAAGTTAATAGTACTAAACAATATATATGCCTATTACTAATGATTTACTAATTAGCTACTGGGACCGAATTTGAATGCTTATCCTGTATAAATTCAATCATGCTTACAGTAAATAAAGATGATTTGCTTAATTAATGATATAGATACTGCTAACGATCATTGAAACCTTTGCTTTGCATTTTTTAAAAAGAAAATATCACTTTTATTATTTATTTTACATTTTTTAACATTTAATTTGCAATAATAGTTAATTTCTTTTAAATTTAAACTTCTGTCAATATGATGGCAACACGCTGATAAAACCTAATTTTTTTCCCCTTTGATGTGCTAGAGCAGAATAAATTGCATTGTTTTGTCTGGGAGACTAGTCCATAAAACGAAGCATTCTTAAAAGCACAAATTTTCAGTTCACTTTACTTTTAAATTAACTGATATTGTGACTTCATGTGTGTTGTAAATTACACAGATATTATAAAGAATTCTTTTTTTTTTAACTTTCAACAATGTGTAAAACTTTTTTGTAATAATTTAAAAGGTGCCTAATCATTCCTTTTAAGCTAGTTGATATATTGGCGTTATTAACAATTAAAATCTTTTCGTATACAATATTTTTAATGTAAAAAATACTATTACATATAATATTATAAAATACAAATTTTTTGATTGTCTGATTTTAGTTAAAATTAGAATATCAAAGGACACAGACGATTCTTAAAAACCGTCGATAGTTAATTTTTCTTTACCAGAACTGGAGATTTCCATTCAGAAAAATTAAATTAAATTTTTTTAAAATTAATTGATATAAGTTTCGTCTTAAGCAAGGTTTAAAAAAATAAAAACAATTGTCCAAAATATATTAAAATAAAAAAAGGGAAAAATAGCTCGAAGTATAAAAAACACATTTTCATTTTTTATAAACTGAATATTTGAATAGAAATAAAAAAAAAGTGAAAAAATATATAATAGAAATTAAAAAAATTCAAAAAAATAGCTCAAAGAATAAAAAATAGATTTTCATTTTTAATAAATTGAATAGCTGATTAATTTTTATATTTTGAAAAATTGTCAATATTCACCCTTAAAGTCAGCGATTTAGACAGCTGTCGTCTTATTCAAAATAATTTTTTTTTGTCTTTATTCCTTATTAAAAACGAATCAGGAAATATTCTACTAATCGCCTCATAGTTAACACTTGAAATGAGAAATCATATTACCACAAAAAACAACAAGCAATTCGAAATAGATTAGCTGCTATTTAAATTTTTAAAGCATTATAATTCGAGGGGATTTTATTAGGAAAGGTTCTTGCACACTTTAAACAGAAGATATATAAGGCTATTACAATTATACAGCATTAAAATTTGTCCTTTAATCGTGATATTCGTGATTTGCAGAACAAATTTATTCATGCATAAACTATGATTTAATTGAAATTAAATACAGCCGACATTCCTGGCAAACCAAATGACACCAAAGTCTGCTAATCATTGGTAAGCAGACTAATTATATCTAGTATGCATACTCAATCTTCTTCACTATTACGAAATTAAACTCAAAACACATCATAAAATCCAGTCAAACTAGCATAAAGAAAGTGAACATGCGGAAAAAATGTTAGTCAGAAATTTTATTGGTTTAAATTGTTGAATTGGCTATCTAAAAACACATCTGTAAATTTACAGTGAGATAAAGGGTATGGGTGAGAAAGTGGATGATGTCGAAGCAGAGGTCATCAGCTTTTCATTCCTTAATTTAATGGACATTAGAATTCAATTTCTACTAAGTAAATAAATCCTAATTTTAAATGGGGTATCGTAGAAAGAACCACTTTTAGAAGTGATTTTTAAAATTTTAAATATTACAAAAGTCGAAATGAAAGATTTAAATGAAAGGCTAAATATCTTAGAGAAAAAGTTTGGTTGAAAAAAATGTAGATTTTTAAAAGACTTATAAAACGATATATCTGAAGTTAAAGCTAAAGTAAAATTAAAATAAATTCGAAAAATATTTATATCAATATATTTATAAGAAATGGGGGGAGATATTGAATTCTACATATATAAGTATTACGTAAAAGAAAATAATAAAAGTTTCAAATTGACATATACAGGGTTTTTTTTTTTTTTTTGAGAAATTTATTTTAATTAGAGAAAATTGCTGAAAAAGGGCTATAAATTCTTATACATCAATCAAAATTTTTTGGCAAAAAATAATTAGATTCTAAATTGGTTTCGGATGGATTCATCATGGTCAAATTTTAAAAGTAGTTAAACAAATTTGAAAAAAAAAAAAATCTGATTCTCGGAAAGCACAAAGTAATAGTGTTTAGAAACCTATGCACTTAGGCTTAGTTAATAATTTAAAATGTTAATATGAAATTCAATTTTTTACTTCCTTTTCGATCGTTGATAAATTTAATGATCCGGAATCAATGAGAATATCTTTTAGAATAAAATTAAAAAAACGGAGGAGAAATTTGAAGAGTTAAATAAAATTACACTGGTTTTTAAAAACATCATTTTTACTTGAAATTTTATATAGGATCTTATACAGTTCGATAATCAATTCTATAATTTTTTAAATATTATTTGTAATGATTTTTTTAAATAATATATTATTGAATTCCGAAAGATTAAAAAATTTTTTATGAGATTAATGAAATACAAATTAAACATGGGTTCAATGTCAAAGAGAATATAATTAATATTTAAAATAGATTTCGATTCGATTGAATTAAATTTGATTGATTGATGGCGATTTGACTCAATTACAACAAATAATAACAAGGACTTACAGAACCAACAACAACAAAAAAATCAACATGAGATTAGACTCCCACACCCCTTCCATATATTATGTTCCAAAAGTATATATTGTCGTTTGAAAGGAAATAAGTATATATGCAGAAGAAACAAAACAGGTGAATAAGCAGTTAGTGATTAGAACAAGCGCTAATAAATCGAAAGCCTTCAAGTTGAACAAAATGTCAACAAGTAAACTGGTCATGTGAAGAGTCATGTATATAATTTCGTTTTGATAAATAAGTAAGAATAATATTATAGTTTGTTTTGCGTTTTTTTTTCCTCGTGAAAATAAAAATTCATATATTTTTATATATTTATGCGTAAACTGAATTTAAATTTGCAACCATTGATGACTAACTAAACTAAATTTAAAAAATTCTTTAATAATCATCTAACATGCAAATAATCAGAATTCTAAAAGTTGAAATTAAGAATACAAATAGCATCGAGAAATCTTTTACACTAGTGTGTTAACAAAATAATTTCGAGATTTTCTTTGAAGTTGTCCTCTTTAAAGGAAGGAGAGAACTTTTTCTAATTTTACTTCATTAATTCTTGGATAATTAGCATTGGATTTGTTTTTGTTTGTTAATTCATAAATGGTGAATAATTCCAGAGTCACGATGCCAGTATGAGACACTGTTTTAATTGGACCACCCTACTTTAAAAAAAAGTTAGTAATAAGGTAATCCTTGTGCACATCAAAGTATTGTATAATTCTTACAGAAGTAAGTAGAAACAATTACATACATAGATAGATAAAAGATAAAAACAATAGGAAAAACAAAAGAAGACTAATTAAAAACTGAAGCAGCAGAGGCAATAAATTTACAGAATGAGAGAAGAGCCATTTTGTGGTCGACCAAAACATGAAGCGGAGGTGAAAACTTAATATGAAAGTAATTGAGATCCACTATAAAGTCCCGTCTCCAAGGTGCATAGTGAGAAAGTGCTGCAAAAATTAAGTACTTTTAGGTATCACAGCAAAAAAAAAATTAAGCACCTTTGTACATGTACCCATATGTAAACCTGCATATTTTCAAATCCTAGGTTATTTTCTGTTTCCTTATATTGCATAATTTTTGTTGAATTTTTAAAAATTAATTTTAAATGTGAATTTTTTAAACATTAATATTTATTACTGTATTTTAATAATATTTTGCTCAATGCCTTCCATTATAAAATAAATGTGTCATTGGTTTTGACAAAAACAGAAAAGGATAATAAAAATGAAATAAAAAAGAACTACCGTTACCAAAAATTTAAATCAACTTTTATCAGAAAATTATTTAAAACACTACATGTTAAAGAAGTTCAAATATTTTTCGAGTTGTAATAAGTACGGCATATTATGCATTTCTCTCTTTCGGAATAACCATTCCAATATTTCAATACGGTGGCTGATGTTGAAAAAGCGAGCGGGAAAAAAAGTTCACTAGCCATTATCTTAACGTGGTTAACTCTTTGATCCCTTCACCGAATGCTTCCCTTTCGTCAGTTTTCTTTTTTGCTGTATCCAGCAAACAAATATTTATGACATCTATTTAGCGTATTAATTAATGCGGAAACAAAAAGGAATATCTAACGCTAAAAGAAAAAAAAAAAGAATATTTTCTTTGTACTTCTCAAGAAAATTAAGCACTTTTAAGGACCTTTCTTCCAAAATTGAGCACTTTTAAGGTACTTAAAAATGGTTTTCGAATTTAAACACTTTTCATGGCCTTATTCTCTCTTCAGTAAATTTGGAGCAGTTAAAAAGCAAGTGTTCCGACATTTTGAATTCCACCCACGCTGCAAGAGCACATATCAGTGTCCGATAATCCAAATTCTTGAGATAGTAACTGAAATTGCAGTGACCAATAAGAAATTTCGTTAAGGGAAAATCACTGAAGAAATGCTTGTTAATAAATCTTTAAGAAATTGCGGGGAAAAATAATTTAGTTGATGAATTCTGGTACAGCTCAGTCCTAAGAGAATGGTCTTTTTGTGATTCTCATTGAGAATATGAGATTTGGGGATGCTCACAGGATCAATGATGTTTATATTTGTAGCTCGCTTTGCAAGCCAATCTGCTCTTTCTTTCACTAAAATGCCATAGTGACCACGGACATGTGAAAAATCGACAAAAATAAGCTCATAAAGAGTGATTTGAAAATTCATTACAATTTTATTGAAGGGCCCTTACTGGTTGTCATACAAACAGTCACTCAAAACAATATTTGGATACTTGTCATGAATAACTACAAAGTTATTTATAAAAATATTTATTACATTAAAATGAAAAACAAAATGAATCAAGAAATATTTTAACATTTGTTGTAAGTTTTAAAGGAAAATGTTATTGGTATTTTAGAATTATTATTAGATCTAGCGTTTCAATTATGGTTCAAAGGCAAATAGGAGTCAAAAAAATATTGGGACACTTTTGGAATAAGAAATTCAACAAATGTATAGTACATCAATAGATATGAATTTACTTCCACTTTTTTTAGACAATAATTTCAAACATAAAAGTTTCAACAGATACAGAAGAAACGGCGTGAAACACAGATATATTGGTTGGTGTGCAAAATCTTATAATAAGCCATTGGAAATAATGAATAATCAGTTGGCTGTATAGGAAATGCATTGAAATTGAAAAAGTTCAAGATAAGTTCACTGGTTCAAGATAACAAAAAATATTCAAAACAAGCAAAGACCAGGGCGTCCAATAGCATGTAATGAAAGTAATGGATTGTAGAACAAGTTTACTTTAATTCAAAAGCTAGTGCAGTAAAATTTATTCTGCGATGTAAGTTTAAAATAATTATGAAAAAGTAAGTTCGGAAAATCTGTAAATCCTTAAATTGTCAGATACGTTTTAAGAAAACATGATTGTCATGGCAGAGTACCACAAAGAAAGCCCTACATTAGCAAAGCTAATTGACAAACTAGGCTGGCATATGCTAAAATGTATGTGAAGCAATCAAAAAAAATTTGGAGAAAATGTAATTTTTGTTTATGAAAGCAAATATAACATCAGATGACAAGCAAAAAGTTTGGTGGAAACTAAATACATCGATGCATGAAAAAATTTATCAGCTACTGTCAAATATGGAGGTGACATTTTTCAAATAGTTTAGGGGAGTATAGGCACTTGTGTCGGGAACTTACATTTTATTGTTGGTATAATTAATAAATATGTCTATACTGACCGATACTCAAACCGAATTTAAAGTAAAGTACGAGAAAGCTGGGAATCTCATGTTAAATTGTACCAAAATAAATACCTGAAACATTCTGTTGATATTTTCAAGTTATGGTTCCTCTATCACTATCCTAGTGTTATTAAGATTTATGCTCAAAGTCCAGACCTTAATAGCATTGAGCATGTGTTGGATTATTCCCAACACCCTGACAAGTAGGATTTGAGAAAACATTTGTTCGAAGAGTGGACCAAAATTGATGGATCATTTCGCAAAAAATTGGTCCAATCTATGCTAAACTATGAGAGATCATAAAAGGCAAGGCTGTCTCAATAATATATACATTTTTAAGTTGGCACTTTTTTTCTTAATTTATTCGGAAATGTCCCCATATTTTTGAGCAGAGGTTTTTTTCCCCCCAATTATAACCATAATTGTATTAATATAAGAATTTTGTTTGAAATATTATGATTTGTACGTATCCAAAAATATTTACTTCTTTGTTTTGGTTTCATTTGTACATTTAAGATAAAATATTACGATAAAAATCTGCGAACTTGTAATGCGTCTCAATACTTTTTTTGACAGACTGTGCGTGACATATTTATGAAACTAATCACCATTTGAAATGAAAATCACCAATAATATTTTAAAGAGTAAAATCATCAACAAAGGAGACTTTTTACCATCAATAACCGCTAAATTTACCCTACGAGTTAAAAATATAATGTGATCTATTGATAATGGATTCGCTTGTTCAAAAAATTGAGCCCTATAAGGGTACAACCTTTCACCTGCAGATAAAAGATTCATTGTTTGAGTACTTGTTCCAATCACACGGAAGAAACTAAGTTGGCTGTTTGATTTGTGAGATTAACATGTTTACCCGAAATTACTAAATAATCGATGATAAGTGGCAAGAACTACGCTTGGAATTTTCAGGTCTGTTGGATTTATCGAATTGGTCTGTCTGCACGTGCCTTTCAACAGTTAAAATATGAATATTTTCAGCCTTGGATACTGGGGATTTGAGGTAAAAATGTTTACTTTATTAATGAATTTTCTTTTTTATGTAGATGATAGTTGTTTAGTCATAGAAATTGTGACTTTTCAAATGAAATCTAGGATTTCTTTTGTATAGAAAAATTACTGAAAAATTTCTTGACTATTTTTTCCATTTGTCATAATTTCAAAAATTCACTATGCTCTTAATTTAAAACAAAAGAATGATTTCAAATCTTTATTATATACTTAAAAATTAATAATAATAATAAACAGACAAATAGAGGATATCCTTTAAACCTCTATCAGTATGATAGCTAAAGTATGTGTTCCAACTTGTGAATTTACTTGTATTTAAAGAATGTTCTAATTAGAGTGTTAATGATACATAGATAAATTTAAACACAGTATATATTTATTAACATATTAAAAAAATGTGCCAATTCCTACTTAGCTAAACAAAGAATTTTTTAATTTTAATTACTTTTTATTAAATAGTTACAATTAATATGCATACGTATTTACATATGAGAGAATGATAATATTAAATGGCAAAATAGAAAGCGAATTTCCTCGTAATTTTCCATTTGTCTTTCTATATATGGTGTTGAACTATTATTTTTGTTTGTTACTATTTGTTCGCAATTTTTTTTCCGTTTCTAATTTATGAAGCTGATGGTGGTTTCTCATTGCAAGAATTGTACTCGCATTCATCACCTTCACACACAAAAAAAACACTGAAATCTTTGCTTTTTACCGATCGAGCTACTGCCTGTTGATTTCAATTTTTATTACACACTGCTAAAACTCTAGTAAAAATATTAAAAATTTAATTAATGAATTAATATTTGAAAAAACTGTATTAACATCGATTATTATTACAATTTTTTTTCATCACAAAACAACCATTTTTTAAAAAATGTATTTGAACTTGAATGAATAAATTAAAAGGTATTTTATTAACGATTAAAAATTTGAACAAGATATATAAATAAATGTATATAGGAAGAGTGTGAACTAATAGTAATAACTGGAAAAAAAATATGATTTTGGCTAATACATTTTTACGAAATACTTTCACAGAGACAGTTCTCTGTAATTCATATTTTCTATTATACCAAGTATACTTGTTACCTTTAAAGTTTAAAATTCATTTGCTATAAGATTTCTAGTTATTTCATGAAGTTAATTAATTTTTATGTTATCTCAGAAAACAAATGCTCAAATTCTATGAAATAATGATTTCATAATTTAACAATAACCATATATACATAGAAAAATTATTCTAATTACCAAAAAAATTGATTTTGAAATATAGATACATTTAAAGAAAAATTGCGGGAAATAAAAAAGGAAAATTTAATTTTTTTTAAAAATTCTACACAAAATGTTCTATTTTAAAAGTTCATTGAATTTATAGATTGAAAAAAAAATTTAAAACACTTGTCTGTCATTACATATATGAAAAAGATTGTTGGTGGAAAAAACCAACTTGTGCGTCGATAAAATTTAACATAATGTCAAATTAAAATTGAACATCTATTTTAAACTCAATGGATTTAATCTAGAAACGATTAATAATTCCGACTAACTAACAGGTCACCCAAATGATCGGTGCTAATTAAAATAAAATTTCAGCTTGTCAATTTTTTAACATTTATAAGCAAACAAAAATTATAATCAAAGGCAAATTAAACTGGACAATGCGATTTTTTTTCCATAAACTTTATGATATTTCTAAATCATTGTTCAAGTGGCTCACATGTTTTAATAAAAGACCACTTTATAGAGGAAATATTTTACCAATTTAGGAAAATAACTACACAATGGACAACTTTTTCCAGCTTGAAAAAGTCGTTTTTAATAACAGTATTCAGAATTTTTTTTAATGTAAAATTTTCACAATAGAATAAATGACCTATTAAGATTTTGAACTGCTTGTTGCTAAATAAAAAAATTAATAAAATCCCCATAAAGCACATGAATATAAAAATTTAAAGATTAAAAAAAACTACATATTTGCATTTATAGTATCATACGATATTTTCCCCAAACGCTCTAATTTTTTTTTCTGAAAAAAGCAAAATGATAAATCCCTGTAATTGTTTTAATATGCATCGGCCTTCACAATAACCTGCCGATATTAAAAGTAGCCAAGCGAGAACGAAGAAAGAAAATAAACCCACTTTAACACCCCGCAAACCAGACATAATAAAAGCTAACGATACCTTTTCACAAAAAAATGTCTAAAATAAGATCGCATAATATCGGTCCACGAGAAAT
>JAPMOQ010034394.1:0-13905 GCA_026543055.1 Argiope trifasciata
CCTTCAAATGAGGAGGCCAAAAACCACCTCGATCAGTTTTTTTTACATCAAAGACCAAAACTTTTATGAGCGTGTAATCATGTTACTACCAAAAATATGGCAAAAGATATTAGACCAGAATGGCAATTTTATAATATACATAAAATTATTTATCTCTTAGAAAACAACATTTTTACCTTATATAAAGCAAAAAAGAAAAAACGAAATGACTTTCCGAACAACCCAATATTTTACGGTAACTTGCCAACTTTTGGGATGCTTCGGAATGCTACTTTAAAACTTTCAATTAGCATTTAAATTTCAATTTGAATGCATATAATGCTTAAATTTAAATATCTTATAACTATACTCGGTCAATAAGGGGGGTGGGGACGGATACCACGGTTCTCAAAAATTAAAAGAATCTTCAGTGGAAATTAAATTATTTATCTTATTCTACTGAATTGTCCATCATTTTCCATTTATCAGCGATGTCATTTGTCAATTGGTTACTATCACTTATCACTTAGGGGAGAAAAAGAATTCAGAATAATTTAGAAATCTGATTAAAAAAAATATAGCTAATTTTGGATTTTCTGTTTTGCTCTCTAAAAATATCTGTAATGTAGTCTTAAATGATATTTCAAGTTGTTTTATAACATGTATTGCTACAGAAATTACAGCGAATATTTTTAAAAACCTAGAAAAGTTAATGTCATGTACGTAAGATCCGAGTTATCAAGTTTATTACGTTTATCCGCACCTAGAGG
Organism: Argiope trifasciata; assembly: GCA_026543055.1. Classification (NCBI taxonomy): domain Eukaryota; kingdom Metazoa; phylum Arthropoda; class Arachnida; order Araneae; family Araneidae; genus Argiope; species Argiope trifasciata. The sequence continues at coordinate 750 of JAPMOQ010034394.1, forward strand.
GCAGCACAGTTGACTTGTTGGTGAATATTGTAAACCTCTCCTAACTTCCTAGTTTAAGCACAGATTTTATGAGCACTTGAAACCGATATCAGCTTCAGACATTCTAACATCTGTGTGCGGTGAAGGTTTTGGCGGAATTGCGCCAATGTGTGGGTTGAATTCCAAGAAGGATAGAACCTGCTATGTTTAGGTGAAAGCAGTGTTTCTCAACCTTTTAGTATTCACGGCCCAATTTTCAATCATAATTTTCATCGTGCCCCCCCCCCTCCCCACCACATACAATAAAATGCATACAATAATAATGTATTTTGAGTGTTTTGGAGCTAAACCTACACTACAGCCTTAATTTTAAGCTTTACAAATTACCAAGAATAAGGAAATTTATTGACATTTTTGCAACACCGATCCTCAGCATTAAAAAAACAAGAATCCTATGCCTTTTTATAGCTCTTGCGTTCCGCCATGTTGAGCATTCTCACAGTTTCTCGAGCAGTTTCGATTTGTCTGGAATTTGTCTGGTCAGCTTAAAAGTTAAGTTAGGAGCATGCGCAGATGTGAACAAATGTTTTCTCATAGGGAGAAGGAGAAAGTTCTATGACGTCAATTTCAATTCCAGACCATCTCATTCGAGTCTATCCTTCTATCACTATTGAATCTATTCTGAATGTGTATGTTATATATATTTTCGTGTAATTGCAATTCACCGTATTAAATATTCACGGCCACAGACTTATGCAGAATCATGGATAATTTTTTAAGCGGGCGTAAGCGAGCATTAGACGATAGACAAGCATCAACAAGTACACAGAAGAGCGTGGTTCCGAAAATAAAATCAAGAAAATATTCTCAAGAATACTTAAATTTTGGGTTCACTAGTACTGAAGTAAATGAAGGAAGGCCCCTGTGTATCATTTGCTCAAAAATGTTTGTGGCAGACAGCATGAAACCTAATAAACTTAAACAACATTTGGAAACGCTTCATAGTGAGTGCGTAAACAAATCCAGAGAATTCTTCGAATTAAAATTAAAATCATATGAAATGCAAAAATCATTGTTTAAAAAAACTTTGTCTGTGAATGAAAAAGCTTTAATTGCCTCGTACAAAGTTTCATATAAAATAGCCAGATGTAAAAAGCCTCACACCATTGGTGAAGAGCTTATTTTGCTAGTCGCAATTGAAATTGTAGAAATTATGTTTGGAGATAATTTTGCAAAACAATAGCAGTCTATACCTCTTTCAAATGATACTGTTGCCCGCCGAATTGATGATATAGCTGAAGATGTAGAGTGTCAGCTTTTGTCGAAGCTACGTGACAAATTGTTTTCAATACAACTTGATGAGGCAACAGATAGTAATAAGGATGCTCATTTCATTGCCTATGTTAGATTTTGTGATGCTTTCTCAGTAGTTGAAGAATTACTTTTCTGCAAACCAATAGAACTCAAAGCAACAGCACTCACATTATTTGCTATCTTAAATGATTTTATGAACGAGGCAAACATAGAATGGAAAAATTGCTTCAGAATATGCATTGATGGTGCTCGTTCTATGTCCGGAAGATTCCAAAGTATTCAAGCACTTGTGAAACAAAATCGCCACAGTGCGTGTGGACACATTGCATGATCCACAGAGAAACTTTGGCTTCCAAAGAAATGAGTCCTGGTTTGAATACTGTGTTAACTATGGTTGTAACTTAAGTAAATTATATAAAAATGAGACCCCTGAAATCTAGAATCTTTTCCTCACTTTGTAAAGACATGGGTGCAGTAAATTCAGTGTTACTATTTTATTGTGAGGCAAAATGATTATCATGAGGAAAATTTTTGCAACTTTGTTTATGAATTAAGAGAAGAAATCACCGTTTTCCTAGAAGAGGAAAACAAACCGGAAGCAGAGAATTTTCGTGATAGTTTATTTGTGATGAAATTGAGCTACATGGTCGACATATTCGAGAAATTAAATAACCTGAATCTTCAACTGCAAGAAGAAAATACACATATATTGGATACGAGTGATAAAGTTAATGCTTTTTGTAGAAAATTGGAATTGTGGAGCAGAAATTTAAAGCAAGAAAACTTAACAATGTTTGCAAATTTGAATGATTGTATTAAAACTTACAAAGCTGATGAATAACATGTAAAAGTTGATTTTGTAACCATTGAAAATTATTTAGCAATGCTAGCAAAGAATTTTAAAAATGTACTTTCTTGCTGACGACAAACTGATATCAAGTTACAAGTGTGTGAGGGATCCATTCCAAAATACTCCCGAAGGACTCTCAATTAAAGAGGAAGAAACCTTCATAGACTTCACGGCAAGCGGCAAAACCAAAAGACAATTTAGTAATAAATCACCCTTTGAATTTTGGGCAGGAGTGGATGATGAGTTTTCTGCACCAAGAACAAGGGCATTTCGCATTCTACTACCATTTTCAACATCTTACTTTTGTGAAACTGGATTTTCTGCGGTGGCTTCTTTGAAAACAAAATATAGATCTCAGCTAAATATAGAAAAAGAATTGAGAGTGTCTATTTCTAATATTAAACCCTCCTTCGAAAAACTTTTCTCTGCAAGACAGGCCCAAGGAAGTTACTAATAATTATTAAATTTGTTTTTAATTTAGTAAGTTGTTTTAATTTAATAAGTTAATTATTAAATATGATGAAATGTATTTTGTTTTGTATGTGTGTGTGTGTTCTTTCCTTTCAGTCACTTAATCATTTTTTAAGTAACATTTTCTCTTGGATATGATGGCCTGAGAGATTTAACGTGCAAGAGACCCCCTCACATGACGTTTCTTCGGTGGAATCGAATCTTGAACCTGAAATCCTCCGATTCCGACGCCGAGACTTTACCACTAGACCACCGTGGCCCCGTAGCGCGGCCAGGAATGGCTTTGAGGATTTAATCTTAGTACCTACCTATGCTGTCGCGGCGGCCAACTATTCTCATTTTTCCGTGGGCCTTCGATCGAGGTTGGGGTAGCTGTTTATGGTTAGATAATTAACGTAATTGCTGTTTATTTATTCTCAAAATATTTTAATTTATTTGTCTAAAAGTAAGTAATTTACAACGAGGAAATAAGGAATCAATTAATAAATATAGTAATTTTAATTGATGGCTATTTATTTCAGGCTTTCTACCAGACACCAAACGTCATCTGACAGTGGTTCAAAATGGCGAGGTCCGTCCCCAAATAGCCCCAGTGTTGCTTTATAAAGGGACGTTAATATAACTAAACTAGTTAGCATTCTATTAGTTTCTGAAAGCGTAATTTTTAGTGCCTTATTAAATTACTGAACTCGAAAATTTGGGTTTTTTTATGGGATAAAATAAATGCCTTATTACAAGCATTTCCTATGGTTAACAGGGTTTTCTGATCCATCCGCGAATTTAAATGGACGCCTGTAAAAAAATAGTCAAAGTAGCGAAAGTGCCTCTGACATATCAATGCAAAGAAAAAAAAGCTGCTTTTAAATTTGATTTACATAAACCCTTTCTCGGCTAATAATTCTAAAAAACCGGTCGACTAAAACACGATAGATATAACTAAATCTAAACTAAACCCCAGACGCCAAACAATCAAAATAATAACCTCTTCTAATCATGACAGCCGATGTGTGGTTTAAAATGTCAGATAATTTGTTCATGGTTTTGAAAATACAAATATAATTCTGAGAATATTCGCTCACCATCTTTTTTTTAAAGAATTCAGTAGAAGTTGAAAAGCTTAGATATTTTCTATGAAGGAATTCAAGAAAACTTACCTGCAAAGAAAAAAAAAGATAATTAATTTCATATAATGCAAAACTGTATAAAAAATGCGTAATATTTTTGCCATAATAACTTTACAAACAGAATTGTCAAAACAAACCAAAAAAGTATAGATGAAAACATAAAACTGTATAAAATATCATGTAATCATAATTCTAGCTTAATCGCATTTTTTTTGGTTGATAAAAATATCTACAGAGAAGTAAGAAAATAAAAATTAATTTTTTCTGAAGAATGTAGTTTTAATTATTACCTATAGATATATAATCTAAATATATACCAATTGGTATATGTAAGATTAGAAACATACTTTGTAATTGTAATTTTTTTGGGGGGGAAAATTCAAAATTGAGATATTTTTTTCGTAAACAGATTATAATTTGTTACCACAATTTAGTTCAATAAACCCGTTAATTAATAACGAAATTCTATCATGCGATAACGAATAATCGAAATTACAAAAAAAAAATAAAGAAAATTTGATAATTCGTTCACAAAAGGAAAGGAAATTATCCATTACAAAATTTATCTATAAAATATAAAAAGTCAAAATAAAAGTGAATAAAAAAATTCTTTTCTTTATGGTATACATAATATAAATCTTTTTAAAAAATGTAGATCTATATAAGCAATTTTTCTTAAGGTATCCGACTACATAGAAAGGAAAATTTTTGATAAAATAGGATTTTTCAGAAACTATAATTTTTAGATGTATTGTCAGGAATAAAAACTATGATCAAAAAATAGTTTGAAAATGTAATATATGATGAGAAATCCTTAAAATGTGTAGTAAATTTTAATGAAATTTAACCAAGACAGTTAACATTCTACGCAAAATTGTAACGCAGCAATCCTATTTTTCTTTGTACACAAGTAATAGAATATAAAGATGAATGAAATGAGCCAAAATCTAAGAAACATTTTGAGATGCTAAGAAGTTGTGGGTAAAAATATACGTGTATATGCATTTTTTTCCATAAGTTCCTTTAATTTTTCTAAAAAGACCTATAAATGTGAAAGTATATCACCAATAATAAAACTTTTGGTTCATTTCATTGCCCATATTATTTAAAACACACGTTCAAATATTTATATAAATACATCTATTAGTTTTTGAGATATCACGTTAACGGCGGAGAATTTTTAATGAAAAAAATATTATATAAATACAATATAATTACTTGAAAATATAATATGTTTTGAGAAATAGGGAAATTTGTAGTAAATTTCAATGAAATTTAGTCAAAACGGTTAGCACTCAACACAAAATGATAATGCAGCATTCCTATTTTTCTTTGTACTCAAGTTATGGAATACAATGATGAATGAAATGAACCAAAATCTAAGATAAAGTTTGAGATGCAAAGTTGTTACGCATAAAGATATACGTATATATGCATTTTTTTCCATACACTTAAATCTAAATATTTCTTAAAAAAACCATATAAATGAAAAAGTATTTCGTCGACAATGAAATTTTTGGTTCATTTCATGGCCCATATTTAAAACACACGTTACATACACAAATATGTATATAAATACCTCTATTAGATTTTGAGATATCATTTTAAAGGCACAGACTTTTTATAAAAATCGAAGTTTTGAGAAATTGAATTTAATGACAAATTTTAGTGAAAAAATATGCGACTCTGATTGATAAGTCAGGCCTTCCTTTTTCTAGAAAATATAGACTTTTGTTCATTTCATTGCCCACATCATTTAAAACATACGTTCTAATACCGGGTGGCCAGAAATAAAACACCCCTACTCTGACCTCCCTGGATATCGAACTACTCAGTGTAAAGGCTTGAAAATTTGTGGACATACTATTCAAAAAATGGGGAAACGGATTTCACGAAAAAAAAATTTAGTTCCAGAAATCACCGATAGGTGGCGTTGTACCACTGGACGTATGCTGAAAAGACACAAAAACACGTTTTAAACACATTTTATTTGAAAGTACCAAGCATACATGAAACAAGGACGTTATCGATGCAGGGAATGCTGCTCAATATGGTTCCCTTCCTGAAGATGTAAAATGTGAAGTCTGTGGACAGCTTGTTCAACTGCGGATCGTAACTGGTCATCTGAGATGCTTCTCACATGCAGACTGATACTCTCTTTCAAATCTGCCAAGGTTATCAGACGTTCTCGATAAACAAGGTTTTTTAAGTGTCCCCAAAGCCAAAAATCACACGGATTAAGATCCGGTGAACGAGATGGCCAAGTTGTCGGAAACGCGCGACTGATTATTCTGTCAGTGGTGAAATGTTGGCGAAGAAACTGTTGCACAGGGAGTCCAATGTGTGGAGGTGCTCCATCTTGCATAAAAGTAATGGTGTCAAGGCATTGGCGCTGCTGCAAATGGGGTACAACAAATGTTTCGAGCATCCTTTTGTACCTGTTGGCCGTCACGGTACATGTCTCAAGGCCATTGGAAGTAACCTCTTCGAAAAAGAACGGTCCAAGGATGAATGTGGCTGTGAATCCACACCAGACTGTAACTTTCGGTGAGTGGAGTGGAATCTCTTGGAAGGTACGGGGGTTTGTCGTGTCCCATATGCGACAGTTATGGGTGTTCACTGTTCCACTGAGGTGGAAATGGGCCTCATCGCTCCACAGAATCTGCCACGGCCACGATGCATCCACTTCAACTCTAGCAAGAAATGTCAATGCAAAGGTCAGTCGCATCTCCCTGTCTGTGGCCAGCAATTGTTGATTAGGGCGGATTTTGTACGGGAAACAATGCACCATTTTTCTGAGTACGTTCCACACTGTGCTATAGGGAACACCCAAGTGTCGTGACACTGCACGTGCACTACTGCAGCCTAAAACATTATCCATTGACTGTTCAACAATACCGGTGGCAACATCTTCAACGACATCTGAACGAACCGGTTTGCGTCCTCGACCAGGCTGAACTCCAAGATGTCCAGTTCCTCGAATCGAGCGATCATTCTCCTGAGAGCTTGTGGAAGCAATGGTCCCTTACGCAAATCCTTAAGTCGGCGAAACTCTCGAAGTGCTGCTGGAGCATTTCCTTTATTCTCGTAAAACAACTTCACAAGCAAAGCGCGTTCTGGCAGCGTGACAGCCATCACTAATAAGAATGACATTCCCCACCTTTTAACTTCTTTTATACCCAGAACATGGCTTCTAACCATGCTTTATGCAAATTTTTCTGGTTACAGTATGAAATTGCAGTTACAACGGGAGTTCTAGCTTCTTTACTATTTTTATTTTCCATAAGGGGCAGAAAAATTAAAAAGGAAGCATGGAAGCATTCCATTCCGCATAAACATTTTAATTTTTATTATTATTTGTGTCTTTTGATCATAGTTCCAGTTGTGCAGCGCCACCTATCGGTGATTTCAGGAACTAATTTTTTTTTCGTGAAATCCGTTTCCCCATATTTTGAATAGTATGTGTACAAAATTTTGAGCCTTTACACTGAGTAGTTCGATATCCATGGAGGTCAGAGTAGGGGTGTTTTATTTCTGGCCACCTTGTATTTATATAAATACCTCTATTAGTTTTTGAGATATCATGCTAACGGCGGAGAATTTTTAATGAATATTAAAGTGTTGAGAAAATTGGAGTTAAAGACAATTTTTAGCTGAAAAATATGCGAACCTGGGTTAGAAGTCAGGCCGTGTTTTTCCTAAAAAAGATAAACTGTTTAGGAAAGAGAAAATTCTGAACTACAAGAAATAATAAGAATATTTTTTTTAAAAACGCCATTGTGATCGATAACCAGTGTTTTTAACGTAGTCGGATACTTTAACAACAAAATTCCGATGAATGAAAATTAATAAAAGCATCCATTATCTTTCCTCTTATACAAGAATCTTACTAATTAAAGAAAATACACTCATCCAAAAAGAACGTATATTCTTTTAATTAAATTTTTTTCCATGGAATCTAGTGTCAAAAGCTACCGCCTACACGATCACATAAAAAAATTGATATTTCTTAAGTCTGCCTTTCTTACGTACGTATAGAATTTGATAGGAATCTACTCAAATTTTACTTAGTAATCGCTCACAAATGAAATAAAATAAAGTTACGAGAAAATGTCTTCAATTATATATTAAAAAACTAAATAAAATCGAAATTTCTAGCAAATTTTCACGTTTGATATATGTATTAAAAATATTAAGTTCCCTTTATCCAAGATTTGAAAAAATATATTTCAGTTATTAAACTGTATGCGGCTATTCTATCTCTAATACGCCTCCGCCTAAATATTTCGAAGCAATTTAAATTCTAGTCGTAGGCGGAGAATTCTTTTTAATCAAAAGAAATAAATAACGAATGAGCGTGGGCGGATATTATCGAAATCAAATCCATTTGTGATTTTAAATTGCTCATCATTTATTTGAAAATTTAAAATGAAAGCGCTGAATATTTTATTGAGTTTTCGTTTCAATCTTGAAACCTTTTAGTCGGATAAAATCTATTTTTTTGCTCTATTTTTTAATGTTTTTTTAAACCTTATTTTCTATCTTAATAGTTAAGATTAAAAACACTATATTCAACATAACTAAGTCTTAAGGTATCCGACTTTGTTAAAAACACTACATATCGACCACATAGGCGAATTTTTATTATAATTATTATTTCTTGTTGTTCAGAATTTCCTTTTTTTCGAAGCAGTTTATCGTTTCTAGGAAAATTAAGGCCTGGTCTATCATCCAGGGTCAAATAATTTTCTGTTAAAATTTGTCTTTAATTTCAATTTTCTCAAAATTTTCGTTTTCATAAAAATTTTACACCGTTAATATGATATCTCAAAAAACTATTACAGATACTTTCATAAAAATTTCAGAGTCTGTTTTAAAGAATATGGGCAATGAAATGAAACAAATATTTTATTGTTGATGAAATGCTTTTTTATTTATAGGTGTTAAAAATTAAGCTGTGAACTTATGGATAAATATATGTATATGTATAATTTTACTCATAACTTCTTTGCATCTCAAGATTTTTCTTAAGTTTTGGTTCATTTCCTTTATCATTATATTCTATAACTTATGCACAAAGAAAAATAGGATTGCTGCATTACCATTTTGTGTGGGGAGTTAACGGTTTTGCTTAAATTTCATTAAAACTTACTACAGTTTTTCCTATTTCTCAAAATATATTATATTTTCAAATAATTTTGATATATTTATAGTATTTTGTATTATAATTGACAATACATCTAAAAGCCATAATTTTAAATACTTTTAAAAATCCAACTTTTAGAAAACTTCCCTTCGAACATAGTCGGATACCTTAATTGTTATTGTGATTTATGGCAATTTATAAGCCGGCTGACAGAAAGCTGTCAGCGATTTAAGCCAAAATGAGCGTCTCTTGTTTGTCCAGTAGTGCTAGCGATGACCAAGAGTACGACCTGACTTCTTAATGCCTCCCATTCGCTTGCACAACCCCCTTTTTACAGGAGCCACATTCATAAAACTCACAGTTTAGTTATATTAACGTCCCGTTTTAAAGCAACACGAGGGCTATTTTGAGATGGACCGCGCAATTTTGAACCACGGTCAGATGACGAGGACAACAACTGAACTGGCACCCCCTATCCACATCACACCACACCAGCTGGAGGACGTTTGGCCTGACAGATTTAACGTGCAAGAGGCCCCCCTCACACGATGGTTCTTCGGTGGAGTCTCAAACCTGAAACCCTCCAGTTCCGAAGCCGAGACCTTACCACCAGGACAACGCGGCCCATATAACTCATAGACAGAACACAAAAGAACAACCATGCCCAAACCGGAACTCGAACCCTAGACGCCCAAATCATGGGGAAGACACGCTACCCCTATGCCAGGTCTTCGGCACTAAGATTTAATAATCAGATGATTTTCTAGTATGCCTTCACCTGAGCTGACTTCGTTTAATATGATGTTTTTAAAGCTGATATACTAATTGTAAATTCCTAGACGCGAAAATCTTTGATTCTATATCTACCTGAATGCAATGTTTTAGCACATTGTTTCTCAATTTTTTTGCGTATCCTTTAGCTTATCGTTACTCCTCTAATGCACCTCAACATGATACCTACCAGAATGTTTAAGTACATTATTTCTCCGTTTTTTTTTTACTTGCGTATCTTTTAGGTTATCATTTTTCCCCCAATGTACCTCAACATGGCCGAATTATATTACCACGAAGATTTAAACAGACACACCATAATCTTTAAACTAACACAGCAGTTTATTGAAGGAAGTAGCGACTTGCAACTTTACAAGGTGCATACGACTAGTGTGTAATCGCTTTCATACAAGAACAGAATATTCCAGAAACAACTAACTGACATATCAAAGAAAGGTCAAGAATGTTAGAGAGCATAATGAAACAAGCTTAAAATCCATGTTTTGGGTGTATTAGCGAGCATCGAACCCGCAAACTCTGGGTTTGGATTGCGTGCTTTGACCATTTGGCCACTGAGTTCGTGCTCAACTTTTTTTATGCGGCAATGTATAATTACTAGCATACATATGCCAATACCTTCTATTACATCAACACATGAGATTGTTTCATGTTACTATAGGATGTACATATACCAGAAATTGAGAAACCCAAGTTGCAGTGGTTCCACAGTTTCCAGAGATGGCAACTAATTACTTTTTAAAAAGGTCGAAAGTTTCACATAGGAAAATTTTGAAAATTTTAATCAAGTTTTTAATTAAAAATTAATCGCAATACTACCCTTTCGTGAATAATTCTAAAACATATAATCGAACAAAAGGTTCATTTTACAATAATTTTGAATTTTAAAAAGTTAACTTTTTAATGATTTAAAATTCATTAAGTTTAATTTTTACTTTAAAAAAACAATTTTTGAAAAATTGATAAACTAAAATGACTTGTTTTTCAATACTGAAATTTAAATCAATTTCATCATTCCATGAAATTTTATATTTGTTTGATGCTGTTGAACCATGAAAAATGTTTATAGCGCAATTTTTATCAACAGATAATCTTTCAGTGTCCATTACCCCTGCAATAATTCAGTGGTGAAAAAATGGTTACACATTGAATGCAGAAGCTAAAGTAAAATAAAAGACACATTATCATGCAACAGTATTCTGGAATAGAGGGTTGGAATTTATTTAGTACAAGCTGGTACTTGGAGCGTTGTTGTCGCAAATAATAATACTTTTGGAAATATCGTTTGAAATATCAAATACTTGTCTTGTTTCATTACGAATGATAGAAAGAATAGCATTTATTTTAATACCGGAAATGAATACATTAATTAAAATTGAATGATGTGTAAAAGAGAAGTGTCAATAGTATTTATTCTATTCTTTCTGACTTTATTATTCAAGAGCTTTAGGGTCGGCAGTATTTTTTTTCCGTTTTCAGCAAAAGGCAAATACATTTCTTGACTGTCCGACTCGTAAACATCCAGCATACAACTGGTTATGTGAAAAACATGGATTTTTTAGGTTCAGTCCGCACATTGAAAGGGCAAGTAATAAGTATTCAATGTTTTATCGCGATCGGATGAGAGGCACAGCAGCGCAGCGACTTACTATACATAGTACTAATTTTTCGCTTTGAAATCAGTAAGTAATTTGAAATGAAGACAACAATTCTCTATTGGCAATAACTGAATGAACTGTTTTGAAATATTATAACGAATTATACGAGAAAATATATATATATATACACTGAAGGGACAAAAGTCATGGGATGACTGTTAATATCGTGTCGGTCCTCCTTTTGCCCGGCGAAGTGCAACAATTCGACCTGTCATGGAGTCCATAAGTCGTTGGAAGTCCTCTGCAGGAATATTGAGCCATGCTGTCTGTATAGACGTCCATAATTGTGGATGGTGCAGGAGTTTGGGCACGAATGGATTTTTCGATGATGTCCCATAAATGCTCGGTGGGTTTCATATCGGGCGATCTAGGTGGCCAGATCATGCGCTGGAATTGTCCGGAATGTTCTTCAAACCAATAGCGAACAGTTCTGGCCCGGTGACATGGCGCATTGTCATCCATAAAAATCCCATCGTTGTGTGGGTACGTGAAGTCCATGAATGGCTGCAAGTGATCTGCAAGCAGCTGAACATAACCATTTCCAGTCAATGATCAGTTCAGTTGCACCAGAGGACCGAGTCCATGCCATGTAAAAACAGCCCATACCATTATGTAGCCACCACCAGCTTGAACAGTGCCTTGCTGACAGTTTGGGTCCATAGCTTCGTGGGGTCTGCGCCACACTCGAACTCTACCATCAGCTCGTAACAACTGAAATCGTGACTCATCTGACCACGCCATGGTTTTCCGCTGGTCTAGGGACCAGTCGATATGCTCACGAGCCCAGGAGAGTCGCTGCAGGCGATGTCGTGCTGTCAGTAAAGGCACTCGAGTCGGTCTTCTGCTGTCATAGCCAAATGAAGACATGTTTCGCCGCACAGTCCTATCGGACACGTCCCTCCTACGTCCCACATTGATTCCTGCAGTTATTTCACGAAGTGTTGCGTGTCTATTAACATTGACCATTCTACACAGACGTCGGCGGTCTCGGTCGTTAAGTGCAGGTGGTCGCCCACTGCGCTGTCCATGATGGGATGTGATGCCTGAAATTTCATACTCTCGGCACACTCTTGATACTGTGGATCTCGGAATGTTGAATTCACTAACGATATCCGCAATGACCCATGCGTCTAGCTCCAACGAACATTCCATGTTCGAAGTCTGTTAATTCTCGTCGTGCCGCCATAAATCACGAAAAACCTGTTCACATGAATAACTTGGACACAAATGAAAACTCTGGAAAACGAACTGCGCATTTATACTTTTTCGCTACGATACTACTGCCATCTGTATATTTGCATATTGCTATCCCATGATTTTTGTCACTTCAGTGTATATCATTTACCCTGATATAAAATGTACAAAGAGATATAAAGGAGAACATGCAGATATGAAAATAAAGAGTATACATTTTAAATTTCTTTTAGTGAAAACAAAGAGAGCTTATTCATTTTTATTTAACACATAAGGATCTGAAATATTTATTTTACACCATCCGGATTTTGACAAGTAACCACAAAATTTAAAACACATGCAGTTGAAAAGAAAAAAAAAAAAAAAACTTCCACTTCACTAAATATTACAATAAATCTTTTTTGTAAAGCATGAAGAATTCCATTTTTTTAATCAGATGTTTCTTTCTGTGAGATAAGCCTACTTTTTAAAACTTCCAATATCAATTCTAAATATTGTTCTTACATGATTTCTTAAGTAAGGTTCAGTTCTCTATAAATAAGTTGGATCTCAGGAGCATTTATAAACTCTGTACCTTTGCTAGTTTACATTGAATAATGGAATCAAAGTTCATTCTCTATGGATGAATATT
>JAPMOQ010034394.1:13915-27763 GCA_026543055.1 Argiope trifasciata
AGTACAAATAATTTTTTAATAACTAATATTGTAGTACAAATAATTTTTTAATAACTTTTTTTCTCAGTTTTCAAAAAATTAACGTTCCAACTATATTAAAGGTTTTATGGTTTAAACACATTTTCTTTGTTTAATCTATTTTCAAAGAAAATATTTTAATCCCATTTTCTAACATTAAATTTGAGAATTCCGAACGAATATTAAAAGAATCACGAGATACAATAATTTATTTCATATCTGTTCTGAAAGAACACCAAGCTTTACGATTCTGAAAGAATACACAAATCTAATATATAAGAAATGCATATTTGCTTGTTCGTTTTTCATATACTGTCATACCCTTCATCCTATTTGAATAAAACATTGCCAAATTATGGATTGATTGCTCTAAATATTATTTTTTTCGGCGGTAGCAACGCGCCGGGCACCAGCTAGAGCATTATAAAAGAAAAATACAGTAGCAATTAATATGTTACTTTCCTGTTTTTCAAAATTTAATAAGAATTATTTTAATTCTACATTCATTTGCATTATCTTTTCATCAGATTAAAAGAATGAATAAATGATGTAAAAAGACAATTCTATTATTAAATACTTTTGAGTTTTTTATTAAATAAAAATTCTTCATTTCATAAACCCTCAGAGAGTTTTAGGAAGAAATATTCTCTTTCCTTTTAAAGCAATTGGAAGAAATTATATAAAATAAATCTATAAATCCATTTTGTGACAGAAACATTTTTTTTCCTCAAAGATTTATAAGTAAGGGTTAAAAAATAAAACTAAATAAATCTCTTTTTCCTTTTCTAGAAATTTATAGGGTTATTTAATCCATAAAACGATGTTTTTCCCAGGCCAATATAAATCCCGTGATATTTTCATTACAAGAAATGTTTTTTAGAAAGAAAGTAACAAAAATCTGTTCAAGAATTCCGACTTTCGTTTGATTTTGATTTTTTTCAAAGAAAGAACATTCCATCACTAAAATTGATTTTTTGCAGAATCGAAACATTCCTCCGAAAACATGTTTCTGAGAATAAAAAATAATTTTAAAAAGAAAATAGTCGAGGATAGAATAATACGGTGAGAATTTTTCTTAAAGAAAAATTCTCCACTTTAAAAAACTCCATTCTTTTGTATAATAAGTCCACGTAGATAAATAAATAAAAAGAATTCTAAATCTCGACGGAACAAGGGAAAAAGTAGTCTTTTTCCGTTACTTCTTAACTTGTTGCCATCCCACGGGAAGAAATTCAATCCAGAACACGATATTGGGGAAAATTCGTTTTGAAGAAATCTTCTTGAGGTAAAAACTAGAATTTTTAAAAGAATATTTTGGAATAGACTTATTTAACGTTACAAAAGATTTGGTTCGGGATTTTATTTTCAAACGAGCTTAATCCGCTGACAAGCATATGGTTTATATGTAAATATTGTTTCAAAAGTGCAAAAATGCTTATCCAAATTTCGACTTTAACAGAATATTTATTTATATATACATCTATATATTATCTAATAATCAGATGATAGTTAATATGTCCATAATTAAATTAATATTTTGAATATTTATTATTTTCTAGCGGAATTTCACTTGAATATTATTTTCCGAAATCAATTAGTGGATTTTTTTTTACTACTTTCTAAAATTTTCTTAATCTAATTGCATCATATAAAAATATAAAAAAAGGCCTATATCACGGGAAAAATTGTATAAAAGTAGAAAAAAATCCTTTTTGAGTACTATTTGTTAGTCATTTTGTTCACTGTGGTAATATTTGATCTGTGGGATGCATATAGGTATATAGTATATAATATGAATATAGTACATATCATATTTTATGCATAGCATATAATATGATGCAGCATACACATACGCTCCAGTGATAGTCACCAGGAGAACTGAGCGTATATATACGCTAATGATGAAAATTGGCTGATGGAATAGTTTTAATTTTACGTGTTTTTTTTGCAGATTAAATAAGACTTTCTTTATAAAGTTATTTTACTTTTTTACAAGGACAGAAAAGTTTTTGAATTTCAACTACGTTGTCGATATTATTTTTAAACAGTAAAAAAAAAAATTCATGATTTAAATTTCAACAATTTCAAAAGAACTTTCAATAAATTGTTGTCATATTATATTCTCTAATCAGGATAATTTAAAAACGGATTCCTCCATTTAACATAGCGTATCACTTTTCGATTTGCAGATTTAGCAAAAATTTTGCAATGCGTTCTGAAAAATTAACTTTAGCTTATGAATAGTGTTATTTTTTATAAAAGTTTCTTATATACGAGATGGGTAAAGGGAGAAACTTCAAACTCCAGGATAACTTTTCTAGCATCAAATGAATGGAATCGTTCCTTCCATATGATAATTTCTTCAATAATTGCTTCTCATGCCTAAACTTTCACTATACACACGGAAACGTCCTTTTAGGGCTTTGTTGAACAGGCGATTCTGGACGTTTCTGGGATTATAGGGTCATGCTACTATTTATAGATACGAAATTTGTTTATATGGTAGTTTAAAAATGAATCCAAAAGTTAAAATTATAAAAAGTCTGGCTAAAGATTACATTGTTTGATTATCGGTTATTTTAAAATTGTTTTGGAATTCAATTAAATATTTAATAATCCAAATAAGTATTTAAAAAATTTTGGTGCTATTTGCATGAAATGTCATTACTTTGAAACATTGCGAAGGAATATAAATAGTTATCTATTTTTTTATGTGTAAAAAAATGATCAGCACTTTACAAATGAAAAATGATTAAAAGAGTGACTCTACAAAGCATGAAAATGTCAAATCAAATGTATTAAGTACCAATTATTATGTAAAAGTTGTAATTAAAAATTTCGAAATTACAGTGCAAATCAGAGAACTTCAGCTATCAATTTTATCCTTGAAATTACATCTTACACCAGCGGGTGACCGAGCTCCGCCCGGAGAAAACAGGTATCGAAGCTAACTCGAAGATTTAAATTTTCAATTGTGATTTATCAAAACAATACATGCCATAAGAAAATTTGTGAAACCATTGGTGAAAAGATAACCGGTTAAAGTGCACCATTGTAAAGTACTCTAAACAAAGTTAGAGTTTGGAAAGGGAACTATTCTGTACAAAGGTAAAGTAAAGGTAAAGATTGGAGTGTGTTGAAGTTCAATATTTTTGACAAATTTATTTAGAAAAACCAAACATATATACATACATAAGAAACATATTATAAACCTATAACAGCATAAACATAAAACTTTATTAGTTCGCCATATTGGCTATAGATGGCAGCACGTAACCGCTTGAAAATTTAAGTAGCCATTATGGCGAACTAATAAAGTTTGAAAATATCCTATCTGTAACTCCGAACTGCTCGACCGTAGCGCTTGAAAACCGGCGCCAATCGATTCCTCGTGGCCAAAAACCCCAGACCCCCAAGTTTACCGGAGTTTATTAATTCTGGGGCGATTTTCGACTTGGCAACCATTCCTCGTATTATAGTATTAGATTAATTTAAAAAAAGACAATGGAACACGATTAACAATTTTTTAATTTAAATATTGGAACAATGTGCAACACAGCATACGAAATAGACATAATAAGTTTGAGAACACGAAATATAAATTAAAATGAATGCTTGTATGTCTCTTATGCGCTGCCGTACCGCTCATCCGACTGCTTATTACTTACACGTACTGGATGGTTATAGGCATAATACAATCATCTAAAGTATAAAACATATTTTCAGACCTATTTACCACCTCTATTAACCATGGATTAACCGCCAAATAACTCGCCAAGGAGACAGCAGACTCTGTAAATTCAAGTTAGACATTAATATTTCGGAGGTATCGTACGTAATGTAAATGCGATGCAAGACTTTCTCTGAGGTAACAGCTTTATTAAAAAGTACGCGATAAAGTTTTAGGGGATCCTATGGATCCTATAATCCTATAGGTTTGAAATTTTAACAAAATATTTTATAAAATTTTAGAATTTTTTTGCAATAACTTCCGGAAATATAGAGCAAACAATTTTGCACCGTCTTAGTCTTCAAAAAATTATCTTTTCACGATTTTATGGTATAAACACATTTTCTATGTTTAATCAACTTAAATAGAAAATATTTTAATCGCATTTTCTAAAATTATAAATAAAGATTTTTTGGTATAAATATATTTTTTTGTATTTCATCAATCTTAAAAGAAAAAATTTTAATTACATATTTAAGGAATATTAAATAATTATATTAAATATTAAACGAATATGAATAAATGTTCGTAGAATAGAATAATAAAAATAGAGTAAATACTATATATGCTTCTCCTTTATATGTATTCAATGCCGACAAGAAAATGAATATGATTCTTAATTAAACAAGATATCTATTTCAAATTCCAAACGTTTTTTCCAAGATTATTTTTTTACAGCAGCAACGCGCCGGGTACCAGCTAAAATGCAATATAAATCTGAATAGGTTATCTAAGAAGTTTTAAATAAAATCCAGCTGTGAAAACTCATCGAAAATATCACAACTAATTTTAAAAAGAAAAAGAATTTAACAGCAACAGTGAATTTCAATTTCTAAATGTGATTTGAAACGTTTGTGTGTAAAAAAATTGTTCGTAAACTTTCGAATTCCGCTTGTTGATACACTTTATTTGTTTAATAAATTGTTTCATCAACTAACAGAATACGAAAGTTAGTTTGAGGAAACTTGCTAGAGAAATTCAGTAAAAGCAGGGAACAAGAAAAAAAGTTTAATAAAATGATAAGAAATATTAATTTCGGGAAAGTTTTTATCTCTAGAAACTCCCTCTTATTACTAGGATATTAGTTGAAATTAGATAGTTAAAGGTTTGGAAATTAATTACAGAAACATACGCTTCGAACCAATAACATAGATTAAAGTTTCCACAGTTTAGGCATCATCTTCCATTTAAAAATAACTTTTGGTAGATTTGATCAAATTCCTGCAATTGGAAAAAAAAGGTTTTCTAAATATATTTCTTTTAGGATTAATTTTCAACATTTTAATTATGTATGGAACAACTTGAGCGTAATTTCAATAGTTTCTCTAATTACTGTATTTAATATTAAGTATAAATTTGTTACATATTATTTGTTTTGGAAAATATTGAAAATTGCCCATTTTTGAATTGAACTGAGGAATAAATATTCAGTTATTATTTGGCGGAAAAAAAAATGTCCAGTGATCTACAAGTTTCGCTACTGACGGTGTCTATTCCTAAATCTATATCATTCTAAATATCTCATACAAGAAAAAAAAATTCCTCCATATAAAATTAAAATTATTTAATAGGTATCAAAAAATGATTGATGCAAAAGTTGAGCTCGTATTCTTCGCCTTCACGAGAAAAATACCGAAATCCTCGCATTTTGTCGATGGAGCTACTTTCCGTTGATTTCCATTTTCGATACAAACTGCTAACACTCTGTTTAAAGTATTATAAATGAATTAAATGTAATGAATAAATTAATATTTGAAAGAAAAAAATCTGTATTAACATCGAGTGTCATTCATTCGAGTGTTCTATTCAATAGCATACCAATCCCCCCCTCCAATGAATATTAAAAACGATATTGAGTGATTTCGTGTGTAAAAAATTTTCAAAAACCGCGAACAATTAAAAAAATTGCTATACAAAATTTAAAAAATGGGACAGAGATTCATTAAACATTATGATGACTATCTTTGTAACAGAAATTTCGTAGCTTTACGTAATTTTGTAGCGCATGTGCACAAACATTTC
The DNA here is from genome assembly GCA_026543055.1 of Argiope trifasciata. Lineage (NCBI taxonomy): Eukaryota > Metazoa > Arthropoda > Arachnida > Araneae > Araneidae > Argiope > Argiope trifasciata. Next base: position 19,686 of record JAPMOQ010034394.1, read on the forward strand.
TTTAAAAAAATATACAATGTATACGAAAAGATTTTCTCTACAAACTCGTTCATCTAAAATATACTCTACAACTGAAGCAACATAGTGGCATACCGAAAACGCATTGATATCCTGAATGCCTTATTTGTAGGTGCCTATTCATCAGGTTTAGAGAATATTAATCAAAGACGGATCAGTCTTAGACATACTGCAAAGTAAAATGATTGTTTTTAACCAAATCGAAGAGGGTGAATAAAATCCTCAAAGACGTGAAAACTATGTCCTAACTAGTATTTCCAGTATATAAAGTGGTAAATGAATTCTTTATAAATATATTATAAAAGGTGTGACGGAAAATGTTTCCATATAATCACAAAATTAACAATATCTAAAATGATGAAACACAGGAACGAAATATGATATCTTTCTCTAGGTTGTATCGGTTATATAACCCTACTACCTTCTCTTTTGATGCAACAGATGGCGTCACCTCATTAACATCAAGGTAAAGAACATGATCCTTCTTGGGGAGTCATTAATGGATTTGTATTCTGAGTGACGTGTATTTTCATGTTCGTGTTTGCTTTGTCTTGTAAAATGTGGGATTTAAAAAAATAATTAATTTTTTTTAATGAAATCTATGATCGCAAACTTCACGTTATCAAGCGTGAACATTATTATTTTTTAAGTCATTATTTGTCTTCATTAATTTAAGTCAGTAACCAGTTTTAACCGGTTTCAAAGAATCATGAGACTTCTCTATCTTCTCCCCCCCCCTCTCTCTCTCTCTATATATATATGATAATTTTTTTAAACTTTTATTTTCAATTTTTCTAGCACGTCAACAAGGTTTTGGAATTCGACCAATTTTGAGATGAAATAAACACATCGTTCTTCTAACTATCGATACATGCGTTATCTAATAATCTCGTGATTGTTTCAAAGTGGTTTAAACTGGTTAATGACTTAAATACATTAATTCGTAAGCGTTTTGAGGAATCAAAAAAACTCAAACCAAAATAACATCATATTCTCACATGACTGTTTTTTAACTCATATATTATTTCATATACCTCATAACGAAGTTATAAAGAATCTCATCCCTCTACAATGTTTTAATAAATTTATCAAAAATCGTGAACACACTGAGACGATGATTATCGTTCTAAAAATTTATGTGACCTAATATTAAATAAAAGATAGAATAAAATTTTTGGTAACATATAATAGTTTGGAATATATGAATCAAAAAGTTTATTTATCTAGTGATTTCTAACAATTAATCAAATCAGTTTGTTACTCAGAGCTTACTTTGGTATAATATCCCATTTTTCTTAAGAATCAAAAAGCTTATTTATCAATTGATTTCTAACAATTAATCAGATCAGTTTATTTTTCAGAGCGTTTGGTATAATACCACATGTTTTTTATGGATCAAAAATTTTTCTTATCAATTGATTTCTAACAATTAATCACATCAGAGCGTTTAGTACAATGACGCATCTTTTATGAATCAAAAAGTTTATTTATCAATTAATCAAATTAGTTTGTTACTCACAGCTTACTTTGGTATAATATCACATTTTTCTTAAGAATCAAAAAGCTTATTTATCAATTGATTTCTAACAATCAATCAAATTAGTTTATTACTCACAGCGTTTGGTATAATACCACATGTTTTTTATGAATCAAAAATTTTACTTATCAATTGATTTCTAACAATTAATCACATCAGAGCGTTTGGTATAATGACGCATTTTTTATAAATCAAAAAGTTTATTTATCAATTAATCAAATTAGTTTGTTACTCAGAGCGTTTGGTATAATACCACTTTTATTTTCCTAACAATTCATTTCTGTAAAGCTCTCGACGTTCCAAAGTCGACTGCTTTCCGCCGCTTAATTTCCTTCTTCTTTTTGGCAACGGTGCTGGAAAGAGGAAAAAGTCGTCTGCGGGGCCCTCTTAGCAACCGCGTGCTGTTCGACATGACACATTGTCTTCGCCAGCATTCCTCGAACCAATGCACCTTTCCCTTCCGTTGTTTCCTTTGATCCCCGACACAAGATAGCTAGTGTGTTGCCAACTGCTCGCGATAAAATAGTAACAGAAATAGAGTAGGCAGAAGTGCTGCCATTATGAAAAGTAAAACCACTGCAATGCGACAAAAGTACCTGTGAACTGCATAGGAAAGAGTTTCAGAAACACTCGACTGTGCCCTTCGGGTTCGAATTATTTTTTTTTCTATGAGCGAGGAAGTTCTCAGCGTGTGGGTGCTATTTTAGTTTATTATGGTTGGAATGGCGAGGAGGATTGTTTCTTTTCACTTCAATTCTTTTTTCATTTTGTGTTGCATTGTTTGTCGCTGAAGGGTACACAACAGGGAACTAAAGACTGTGTCATTCAGGGTTTTAAAGTTTAAATAAATATTTAAGGTATCCGACTACGTTAAAAAAGATTTTCGACCACATAGGCGATTTTTTTTATTGTTATTTCTTCTTGTTTAGATTTTACTCTTTCCAAAAGTTTATATTTTCCTGGAGGGCTGGATAATAATCAAGGGGAATTTTAAGTAAAACATATTTTTCAGTTACAATTTGTCTTCAATTTTCATAAAAATTCTCTAACATTGACATGATATTTCAAAAACTAATAGAGGTATTTGCATAAAAATTTCAACGTGTGTTTTAAATAATATGATCAATGAAATGAATCAAAAGTTAAATATTATAAATAAATAATACAACTTTATTTCACAGCTGAATCTATATTTATTCTAGTAATCTTTTTTATGTTTTCATATATAAAGATACTCTTATATACCGTTAAGGCATGCTTTTTGGTCTCGTTTTCGTTAGTAAAGGGGAGAATTGAAAAATTAAGTGAAAAATTGTACATAATCACAACATTTAAACTTCATTTAATTACAGTTGTGATAAAAATTAAAAAACCATGTACAGAAAGAAGTAATTTGTAAAAATACATTTTTCATGTCTGATAAAATTGGATTAACTATGGTATTCAGAGGGAAAATGTAAGGAAATAAAAAAAATTCTCAAACGAGTCAGCAGAAAGATTTTTCGAATGTTTTAGAAGACTAGAAAGCAGATTTTGCATGTTTATTACATAATAAGGTACTTAATCTATATCTATACTTATAATAAAGCTCACTGTGTGTGTGTGTGTGTGTGTGTGTGTGTGTGTGTGTGTGTGTGTGTGTGTGTGTGTGTGTGTGTTGGCGCTCTACAGGCCAGACCGTTGGACCTACAGCTACCAAATTTGGTACATGTATACCTTGGAGGTCGGGAATGTGCACATTGGAGCCTTTTTTTCGAATTTTTAATTAGAATTTGAATTAATTAAAATTTAAGCGAAATTTCGACGTTTTTCCGCTATAACTTCCGAAAATAGGATCGCATAAACATGATTTTAACATCAATTTAAAGATAAAAAAATTAGCTTTCTAATAGTATCAGTATTTTAACATTTAACTTAAGCTACTATTTGTAATGAATTTTTAAAGAAGCATTTCAACTATATTTTTCAACAATATATTTCGGACAAAACAATAAAATTTAATCTGCAGGAGCACGTTACGAGTGGAAGGGGAAAAATTATCTTTTATCAATAGGTTTCCATCAGATAGATCAAATTAAAAAAATAAACAATTATTGCAAATTAAACATTTAAAAATGCAATTTTCAGCACGCGTCTGCATGAAATGAAATAAATATGATATATGTTTTTTCTGTTTTAAAAAAAAGAAAATGCAAAGAATTTTTTGTAACTTTTACAATATTATTAATTAAATAAATCAGCTTTGTTTAATAATAGAAATACATCTATAAGAAAGTCTAAATGAAGTAAATAGCTGCATAGTATGTAGCACGAGTCTATAAATGCTTTAAAAAATGAAGAATATTTAGCTTTTAATTAAAAAGAGATGAACTTGTGACATCAGTGTTTTAATGTATAACTCAAGCTTCTATTTTTAACGAATTTTTAAAGAAATATTTTAACCATGTTTTTTTGAGTACGTGACTGGATAAAATAAAATAAAACAATGCCGGAAGTTCAAATAAAAAAAAACTATCATCGCAAATCAAATCTAAAGAAATACAACTTTCAGCACGTGACTGGATAAAATAACATAAATATAAAATGTGATATCTTCTAAAAAAATAAATGCAAGGCAAAGGTTTCTACAATCGTTTGCAATATCTATATCATTAATTCCATAAATTATCTTTATTTACAGTAAACCTGGTTGAATTTAGACAGGATATGCATTGAAATCCCGACTTAATGGCATATTTCTATAATCGTTTGTAATATCTGTATCATTAATTCAATAATTTTTCCCCTTTCTCGCTTTTTTTAATAAACATATTTAACATTTTGGCAACATCACCGAAAAAAACATTTTTAATATTTTGGAAGCATAATCGATAAATTGTTAGAGCATTAAACTCAAAAAGTTTTTTTGAATAAAGTTACCGACTCTTTAACTACTAATAACTGAATCTTTTAACTTTAACTATTTCTTAAATTTTGGCTAATGAATATGTGATTTAATTGAAAATTTTAGAACGCATTACTCATGGCGAACCAGCTGGTGGCCAAAGGCGGCTAGTTACATAATAAACTATTAATTATAAACTTTTTAATTAATAGTTTATATATAGTTATTTATAACATTTTTGTTAACACGCATTTATTATATATAGTTATTTATAAAATTATTATTAACACGTATTTATAATATACAGTTATTAATCATATTATTGCTAACACCTATTTATAATATATAGTTATTTATAAAATTATTGTTTGTTATATAATACAGTTATTTACTTGATACTTTAAGCAGAAAAAAGTTTGACTTTTTTTTACGTTTTAACTGCTATCCTTTATATTTTCAGATTATTAAAATAATGTTAATGTCCCAAGATTTTACTTCAAAGTGCTACCCTGTTTTAAAAATTCATAAATCAAAACATTGAATTTTCAATTTATATTTTTAAAAAAGGATCGTTTAAGTTTTCACTGAAGCTAAGATTATTTTTCAAGCAGCTTGTAAATTTGAGCTGAATTCAAATAAAGATAACAATATCCCTCTCCATAAAATATTACACTAAACCAGCAAAAGAGCATTTGCTCCATAAAAGCAAATTAAACAAAAAACAGTTAATGGAAATGGAAATAATTATATGGTGGATCCAATATGGAATATAAATAATGTATATAAATATCTATATAAATAAAAATGAATGTTTGTACGTCTCTTATGCGCTGCCGTACCACTTATCTGATTGCGATGAAACTTTGAATATTTATTACTTGCACTTATTTCTGTTGATAATGGAAAAATAAAAATAAAAATATTTCCAAGCCTAAAGTCTTGAATAATAAACTTAAAAAATAAAATAAAATAAATACTATTTATACTTAACTTTTATATATCATTCCATTTCAATGAATGAATAAGTTTTCTCTAAAAGATATCAGAAAACTTTAAACAGGTATAAATTTACCAGTGCCAATGATTTTTTGCAAATATTTTTTCTGAAATAAATGCGAAATCTTAAGGAGTAAGAAATGGAGTTTTTTTTTATAATCTTAAATTAACTAACTACACATTGACAGTCTTACGAATCATCTAAATGTAAAGACATTTTTATTATTTCACATTTCTTACTAGGTTTAATAAGAAGTGTGAACAACTATCTAAGATTAATGCAAAAAAAGCAAACCAAAAAAGAACAAAGATTATTACAACAACAAAAAAGTTTGTTGTGAGTCTTCCGAACATAAAAAGATTAACAAGAAACCAAATTTATTATAATTTAACAAAAAAAAAAATTGACAAATGTTTTTGAAAAAACAAAAGTTTTATTATTTTTTTTCTACTTTTGAAAAAGAAAATTTAAAAAAAATAGAAAACAAAAGTTTTATTATTAGTATTATTTTTTTTTTTTTACTTTTGAAAAAAAAAATTAAAAAAAAAATAGAAAACAAAAGATTTCTTAATCTTTTTAACAAAAAAAAAAAATCAATTCTGCATACAGAACTGCAATTTTTATCGTATGTATTTCTTTAAAACTCTAATGCAAAGTTAAAGGTTTAGATAAGTTCAAATTATAAACACTTATAATAATAATTCAAGTGGGAAACAGACATTACCCACTCTTTCAAGCGAACGACTTCATCCCGCAATTAATACATGTCCTGTTTCCATACAAAAAAAAATCAATCATACAATTTGTTTTCAATATATTTTGGTGAATCTTCACGCTTTTAAGTAAGAGAAATACACTTCTGGAATTCTCTGTCTATGGACAAGACAACTCAAAAGTCAATGATCTTCAGACACGCAATTTTGTAAGGAGAGTTTTGCATCAAATTAGCAAGTAAGGGAAGTTTAGTTATATTAACGATCCTTTTTAAAGCAACACTAGGAACCTCGTAATTTTGAAACACGGTCAGATGACGAGGACGAGACCTGAGCTGGCAACCCTCTCTCTAAACTTCTACATCGCACCAGTGGGAGGACGTTTGACCATGACAGATTTAATGTGCAAGAGACACCCTTACACGACGGTTCTGCGGTGAAACCAAATCTCGAACCTGAAACCCTCCGGTTCCGAAGCCGAGACCTTGCCACCATATAGGTAAGAATGAAGATAGTTATGATAATTTCTAGAAAAATATTTCTTTTTAATATATTCGTGATTTCTTGATAATAGCCATTTTTTATTAACTATTAACAATTCATTCATAAAATGTATCAAAAATAATCAAAATTTTTATTTTATTTTAACACCATGAATAATTTTTTTTCAAAACACGCTGTTTTTTATGGATATGGTTTAAATTACAACAGATATAGAGTAAGCTGTAAAAATACAAATAACAATAAAACTTTTCTGGTTATAATTTTTTATTAATTTCAATAATAACAAATTTGATAATTAATCTGACTCAATATCAAATAGTTCACAGCAAAATAATGATAATAATTGGTTATCTGGTTAGCTAATAGAATTGATAGCTTTTAGAATTTATACTTATCTAGACGTGCCATATCTTAAAATGTGCACTATAGACTATTAAATAACTTGTATATTACATAAGTAACTAGCTGGTATTTGGCGCTTTGCTGCCGCAGAAGAAATAATTTCAAAAATATCTTTTGAAATTAAAAATAACTGCCTTGTTTAAATTGGAAGGATAGAAATTATAACATTTGTTTTCGTATGGGAAATGATACATTCATTTTATTTATATAGATTACAGAATATTACAACGCCTTTAACCATCCAATAAATCCAAGTAATAAGTATTCAAAATTATATCGCAATCGTATGAGCGGTACTGTAGCGCATAAGTGACATACAGACATTTATTTTTATTTATATAGATTACATAATTTTACTATGCCTGTAACTATTCCGTAAATGCAAGTAATAAGTATTCGAAATTTTATCGCAATCGGTTGAGTAGCATGGTTACGAATAAAAGACATACAGACAAACATTCATTTTTATTTATATAGATAATAATATAACATAAAAAGTTTAGTTTAGTTTTACAAGCATTCCGTTTTAAAAGCATCTCCTGGGCTATTTTGAGATGGACCTCGTTATTTGGAATTATGGTCAGATGACGATATAGATTAAGAAAGGGAAAAACATTTTGTTTATATCAAGATTTCTTTTATATAAACAGAATTTTTCATAAACATTTTATTGTCAAAACTTTAATCTCTTCATCGCTTTCTCATGAAAAAAAAGTTCTTACCTAGGGTCTTTTTTTTACTATTTTCATATTACGTCTCTATATATAATATTTACCTGACTATTAACGCTGCATTATTATTGATTCAAATAATGTTTGAACAATAAGCATATCGATTAATGACAGAAAAAAATGAAAGCAAATTTATTCAATTTCATTAGAAATATTTTTTTATCATATGAGAACATGTTTTGGTTTGAAGGTTTTGAAGCTTTAAAATGCGTATAAGTAAACGAAACTAATTATATTATATATATATACAATATAATTATTTTCGTTTACTTAATGATGTTAATTTTGATTT
>JAPMOQ010034396.1:0-16615 GCA_026543055.1 Argiope trifasciata
TCTTTTGGTTTCGCCGCTTGCCGTGAAGTCTATGATGGTTTCTTCCTATTCATTTGAGAGTCCTTCGGGAGTATTTTGAAATGGATCCCTCACCCACTTTTAACATGATATCAGTTTATCGTCAGCAAGAAAGTATTTTTTAAAATTCTTTGCTAGAATTGCTAAATGATTTTCAATGGTTACAAAAACAACTTTTACATGTTGTTCTTCAGCCTTGTAAGTTTTAATACAATCATTCAAATTGGCAAACATTGTGAAATTTTCTGGCTTTAAATTTCTGCTCCACAACTCCAATTTCCTACAAAATGCATTAACTGTACCACACGTATCCAATATATGTGTATTTGGTCCTTGCAGCTGAAGATTCAAGTTATTTAATTTCTCGAATATGTCGACCATGTAGCTCAATTTCATCACAAAAAAACTATCGCGAAAATTCTTAGCTTCCGGTCAGTTTTCCTCTTCTTGGAGAACGGCGATTTCTTCTCTTAATTCATAAAAACGTTGCAAAAATTTCCCTCGTGATAACCATCTTGCCTCGCAATAAAATAGTAAAGCTGAATGTACTGCACCCATGTCTTTACAAATTGAGGAAAAGATTCTTGATTTCAGGGGTCTCATTTTTATATAATTTACTACAGTTACAACCGTAGTTAACACAATATTCAAACCAGGACTCATTTCTTTGGAAGCCAAAGCTTCTCTGGGGATCCTGCAATGTGTCCAGACGCACTGTGGCGATTTTTGTTTCACAAGTGCTTGAATACTTTGGAATCTTCCGGACATAGAACGAGCACCATCGGTGCATATTCCGACGCAATTTTTCCATTCTATGTTTGCTTCGTTCATAAAAACATTTAAAAGATAACAAATAATACGAGTGCTGTTGCTTTGAGTTCTATTGGTTTGCAGAAAAGTAATTCTTCTACTACTGACAAATCATCACAAAATCTAACATAGGCAATGAAATGAGCATCTGTATTACTATCTGTTGCCTCATCGAGTTGTATTGAAAACAGTTTGTTACGTATCTTCGACAAAAGCTGACATTCTACATCTTCAGCAATATCAACAATTCGACGGGCAACACTATCATTTGAAAGAGGTATAGACTGCAATTGTTTTGCAAAATTATCTAAAAACATAATTTCTACAATCTCAATTGCGTCTGGCAAAATAAACTCTTCATCAATTGTGTGAGGCTTTTTATATCTGGCTATTTTATATGAAACTTTCTAAGAGGCAATTAAAGCTTTTTTATTCACAAAGTTTTTTTAAACAATGATTTTTGCTTTTCATATGATTTTAATTTTAATTCGAAGAATTCTCTGGGTTTGTTTACTCACTCACTATGAAGAGTTTCAAAAGATCGTTTAAGCTTATTAGGTTTCATGCTGTCTGCCGCCACCATTTTTGAGCAAATGATACACAGGGGCCTTACTTCTTCATTTACTTCAGTGCTAGTGAACCCAAAATTTAAGTATTCTTGAGAATATTTTCTTGATTTTATTTTCGGAACCACGCTTGTCTGTGTACTTGTTGATGATTGTCTATCGTCTAATGCTCGCTTACGGCCGCTTAAAAATTTATCCATGATTCTGCATAAGTCTGCTGCCTGAATATTTAAAACGGTGAATTGCAATTACACGAAAATATATATAACAGATACATTCAGAATAGATTCAATGGCGATAGAAGGATCGACTCGAAGGAGATTGTCTGGAATTGAAATTGGCGTCATAGAAATTTCTCCTTCTCCCTAGGAGAAAAAATTTGTTCACATCTGCTCAATCTTTTAACTTAAAAGTTAAGTTGACGAGACAAATCGAAATTTCTCGCGAAACCGTGGGAAGGCCTGACATGGCGGGGTGCAAGAGCAATAAAAAGGCATAGGATTCTTGTTTTTTCAATGCCGAGAATCGGTGTTGCAAAAGTCAATAAATTTCCATATTCTTGGTAATTTGTAAAGTTTAAAATTAAGGTTGTAGTGTAGGTTTAGCGCCAAAATATTCAAAATGCATATTGCATACATTTTATTGTATGTTGTGGGGAGGGGGGGGGGCGCGATGAAAATTATGATTGAAAATTGAGCCGTGAATACCAAAAGGTTGAGAAACACTGTGTTAGACTGTTTTGCAGTATCAAACTAGCATATTTCTAGATGGAATGAAAACGACTAAATTTATATAACTTTCCAAGGACATTTTCTAAATTTAAGAACGACGTACTGAACTTCTATAAAATTCAAGAAATGTGAATCAATAGAAAAAAATGAATTATGGAAAACTTTCTTATTTTGGAATCTCCTCTTCTAAGCATATCATTTGAAACAGAAATTGATGAAAATATTGAAAATCTTTCCAAAATATCTTAATCTTAAAATATAATTAAAAAATTTCATATTCTATGGTGACAGACTGAAAAATTTTCAATGAAAGATTAAGGTTTCTGGGTTTAAAATTTAAAAATCACCATCATCGTAAATACGAGCAAAAATGTAGCAAGAGAAGGGAGACAAGAGTTCCTGTCTTGTGAGGGAAGAGCACCGTGATTGCAAGTATTAAATATCCATAAAGTCAAGAAGTGTCATTTTTCCCCTCAAATTAAAAAAAATATAAGTATTCAAGTAATAGTGAATTGTAAGAAATATTTCTGGTAATCATATTTATTTGTAAATTCAGTTTTTCCAAGTATGAATTCAAAGGTAAAGATGTAAATTATTTTATCTCTCATACGATTCAGCTGTCATCAAGAAGTTTCGGAAGCTTTTGTTTACAAATAATTTTTAATTCGCTGATCTTTTTGAACATGGTAGAAGCAAGTGTAACATCTCTCTTGATGTTGTAGGATTATTGTAACCTTAAAACAATGGATAGTAACAACCATTGTTACCATCCATTGTAAATGACCATGTTGGGTTTCTATTTTCCTTTGCTAATAGAATTTTGTGGATTTAAAACAACGACAGAAAGTAAATAATTTGTAAAAATCGAGTTCTTCCGGCTCTTTAAATTAAAATAATAATAATAATAAATTACTAAAATTTATCAGGTCAATTTAAAGTCACAGGATTTGAAGATCAGTTATGTCAATGTTTGAAGAGTTTACTTTTACTTTTCTAATAATTGCTTAGGAAAGGAAGGAATGCTGTTTAATGGCCCTTTTAGGAAAAATAAAAGGTCAAGGTTCAGCTCAACATTTGTGATATATGAGTGTATGTATAGAGATATGTGCTATGTCCAGAATAACCACGAATTCTATTGGGTGGATTTTTATTATCCGAAGTTTGTAGAAAGTATCAAGTTTAAAAAATGGAATCATTATTTTGTGTTAGCATAGCATCCCAAATAAAAAAAAAAATGTTCGACATATATTCTATAGAAAGATTTCATAGAGAAAAAGGCGAGAACAACCTATGATTTATTTGTTTTCAAATCAATTTCGTTGTATTCACTATTTTGCAGAAAAAAAAAAGTTATTCCTTGCCAAACACATAATCATAATACAAAAGAAAGTGCTTGTTTTAAGTGTAGACAGATAAAAATTATAAATTAATTTTAAAATTAAAAAAAATGTGAGGTCCAACCCGTCTGGTTAATTAGAAAAAAATAAGGAGAAAAAAAGGTCTGTCAAACTTCAAAATGCTTTTTTTTTCCATATGAAATTAGTTTTCAATAATGTAGTAGAACTTTTATGCGTCTATAGAATTCATTCTTAATAGCATTCAATTGTCTAAGACAGTGGTGGGGAAACTTTTTTTAAGACGGGCCATTTGTAATAACTAGACGATCGTAGCGGGCCAAAGAATAATGCTTAATCGTTAAAAAATTTATGTGTTCTATAAACATATACATATGTTATTACATACACTTATTATTTTAATAGTAAAAAAGCAAAAGGCAAGAAAATTATAAGCACAAAATATAAAATGAATTTAGCCTAGTTCTTGATGTGAAGTATTATCACTTTATTTATTTATTTATTTGCATGTGAAAAATAAAATTGAGACTGTTTTATCAAAATTTCATCATAGTCCGGTTCCATTTGCGAAGCAGAAATTCTTAAAACTGATGAAAAGAGCTCATCTGTAATTCTGTTTCTAAAAGAAGTTTTCCTAAGCTTCATTGTTGAAAAGATTTGTTCGCATATATATGATGAGCCGAACATTGTCATTAGCTTCATAGCATGAGTAATTAGATTTGGGAAATTATCTGGACTTAAATTTTTATAAAATTCTAGTAATGGTACTGTATGAAAAGTTTGTTTCAGGAGAGTATTACAGTTCAGTTCTATTAACTCGAATCACAGCGGGTCGTTGCAGATGACTGACTAAGTCGCTAACTAACTAATCTTCGGGCGGCCTCTCTTGTATTTATACCTACCTGCAAGGATTGTTCGGGAATTGGAGTTTTGCGGTTCTTTTGGAAAAAACAGAACAATGAATCGAAAATGCGAGAGTGTTGGAAGTTTCAAGCGAAGAGGAGTCAGCTGTTTGGGTCGGATGGATTTGTCCAGAATACTATTGTGTTTTGAATATCGCCGCAGCTAGTTTTTATGCTTGGTCGTCACATTACGAAGTAAGAATGCGTTCAAACATTCTCACGACGGCACTCTTAAGGGCAGGATTAAACCTTTCCGCGGGCCGTAGTTTCCCCATCACTGGTCTAAGATTTGTGCAAAGATATTAGTGAATTTGCCATGTAATTAAGAAGTTTGTAATGTGAACGAAGAATTTTGAGGAAGTTTGTAGAATTGCCTTCCAGCAAACAAACGATAAATAATGATGCAGGAAACATTATTTTTGAGTTACAACTTTCTTTGAAATTTAAAATAATTCCATTAAGCATAGTATTCATATTATTATGTGTGAACTCAAACTCTAAATAACAACTAAATAACTGTACTTTGGACTAATTTTTTCCCGAATGAGCCGTACAGAAATCATTTAAAACCATAAACTAATATTTTTTGAAATAAAATTTATTTTGTGTTCAGCAAATTCAAATTGATAAAAAAATACGTTCGTAACATTTTCTGATTCTTTTTAGAATAAATTCCCCTAAAATTAAAAATAAAAAAAGCGTTATTTCTAAAAAAATTTTAGGTATGTCTTCCTACATAACACATATTTAACTGAATTGCAAAATACGTCTCATTACCCGAACCGATTATCGTTGAAACATTTTGACTGCTACAATAATTTATTTTTCTATTTTTCGAATCTGATAATTTCCTAATGCTCTTTATGTAGTAGTAGTCATTTAAACTTCCATCGTTACATTCAGAACCGACGTAAGCACTGTACGTTTCATTAGGAAATGCGAATTTCGCCTTTCCTTTTTTTTTTCCTGCAAACTTCCAATTTTAGATTTTTTTAAACATTATTTAAAAAAATTAATATTAGTATTTTAAAACAAAACAAATTTACAGCCAATTGAAAGAAAACTTTTCATTAATCACTTTCAAGAGTAATTTCAATATGTCGTGTGTGTGTATACATATATATGTGTGTAATGATATTTTAAAATCTAGTTAAAATTTAATTAATTTCTAAAGTTTTATCTTAATTTAGCCCATATCAAAGTCATTCCATAATATTCTCTTATTTCGTGATTCCATTCGCTGAAGCTGAATTCAACTGAAACTTTGTAAAAATGCTTTTGTCGGCAGCTCCCAAACTCTGAGTGAAGGGATAGAAAATTGACATTCAAGCAAATTCTTCTAAAAGATCCCTGTTTTTCCTTTGTCTAAATAGGCGTATGTGGAGAAATCGCTATCTAATTCTCATTGTGTATAAGTACTGTTAAAAAATATTTTCCCTATCAAAATTTCATGGTATACGTATATAATTTGACCAGGGTGAATTAATTTCGCGTTCTTTTTCCTTTTCTGCTCTTGTAACGTGCTGTGAGTGGGCGTTTCTTGTCCCTGCTAATTTTGCAGCCGAAAATGGAAAAAAAATGAAAAAAAATTGAGAGGTTCTAGCGTTCGAAACAGCACTCTGCTTTAAAAAATAATGCCCCCCCTTCTCTCTCACACACACATATATAACACTTTTTTAACGTATTCTCCATACGTATTATGAAATTTGTCGAGTGCCAACTTAAATCTCAAAGATCTGCAAGTAATTTGGAAACTTGAAGACACTAAAAAAGATATTTTAAAGTTTTAGTTATACTTCGTTCTAATTTGAATATGCTTGAGAACATGGTTCTTGTAAATATAAAGAAATTATAAAACTATATTACCCCGAAGAACGCAGAAAAACACCAGATTCCGCAAGCAGCTGCCTACGGGAAAAAACCAACTTTTTTATATTATGAGGGAACTAAGCAATTGCGAAACTGTTGAAATTCGAATCAAGAATAAGATGAAATTACGTTATTCTTGAAATTTTCCGTGTGCTTTTTCTCAAGTTTCTTCTTCACTATCAAGTAACAATTGTCAAGACAATAAATTTAATTTTAAAAAAATCAATTTACTTTGTGTACAATAATATTAAATTGATTTTCTAAATTTAGTATTAATTATTTCTTTATTTCTCTTTGTCATTTTCCACCAAATTTAATCAAGAAAAAGCGAATTAAAACGGTGTTTGGCATCATTACACGCTGGCTCTTCCGGAACACTTCTCTTAGTAAAACTTCTTTTATTGAGAAAAAAGCTTTTGTCTGAGCTATCTCTGCTCAATTAAAAAAATGAGAATCATAGTGCTCATAAATCTACACAGGAATCATTTCTGAATTTGTGCATAAAATTTTCCTCAAGGTTCAGTGCAACACTAACAATTTTCTGTGAGTGAAAAGGAACTTTTTCCTCTGCTTCATTTCTAATCATAACAAATTTATACAAAAGTATTTCTGTTTTCGAACCTGAGGACGAAATAAAAGAGTAGAGAGTGACCATTCTTCATGTTCCTTCTACAATTTAATTAGAATGATCATAATTAAATGTTGAAAAAATTGTGCACTTTAATTTTGGTCACGATTTATTTTTGAAAATGAAATATTAGTTTTGGAAGGAAAATTTAAACATCCAGATGTATATTATTCAGTTGGAGAAAATACAAGTTTTTTTGCAAAAAGGATGTAGCTTCAATTACGGGAATTTGGAGTTACTTGTACTGTCATGCTGTAAAATAAAAACTAGTTCGTTTAGTGCTAGAAAGACATAGCACCAATCTAGAGTGAACTCAAGTGATGGAGCTGTTTGTCTCATTAATTTGTTGCTTTATAGAGATAGCTCCTGGTGCTATCGCAGGTTTTCTGCAAACTTGAAGCTACCTCATTTTTGCAGCAAATCCTTCAATTATTTTCTTTTTTAACGAGAATGTTTTAGTACGTTATAATACCTATGTAATTTTTTTAAAAACTTGATACTTAACAATGCACTCGTAAAATGAAATATTGAAATATAAATAATAAGGTTTTCCATATCTCTGCGTTATCGCTGTTTTCAGTTTGGCAATCAACCATAATTCTGTTTGGCGATTAACCATTGTTAACTTCTCAAGCCATTTTTAACCAATGAATGACCAACATTTATCAAGATTCCCGCCCCTAATATAGTAGCACGCCTTCTGATAATTGCAAATGGAGTTGATCATGTTTCTCTCGCTATCGTTACTTGATAGTAAACAGTTTCGAAATATCACTTGTGTCATTTCAGGATTCTTACTGACTTATGTAAGCAATATAATTTAGGGGGGAGGAGGCAATTGCTTATTTATCGTGTTCCAGCAAATTTTTTTCATTGATATCATATTAAGCATAAATTGCTGCACTCATTAATTTTGTTCGTGAAAATTATTTCATTCGATAACTCGAGTTGAATCTCTTTTGCTATTGTAATCTTTTGCTAAAAAATTAATTTATTTAATGGTAAATTGTTAAGTCTGAATGAAGCATTCTATAATGTTCTTTTGGATCACATCAGCAAACTATAAAAAGAAACTGACAGCAAAAAATTTCTATAATTTAAATAATAAATTATTTTATGTTGAAAATTGGCAGATATTACGTGTATAATAATGTGTGATAGGGAAGACTCTAAATAGCTAGTATACATAAATAAGTTATTGAAAGAAATTTGGAACTTAGAATTAAATATTGAAAAACATTTGCTGTGATGAGGACAAATTGTTTGAAATTTCAATGTGTCTCTTAACTAAAATTATAAGCACAGTGTTTATAATAGGGTTTTAAGTAATTATCATAACTCAAATTCAAATTTAATTAAAATAATTAATATATGGGAAGAATATTTTAATTGTTTTTGAAATAAAGTTGACTGTGTTATTTTTTGGCTATAAATAGTTTACTATTGTTAATTTAAATTATTTATTATTTTTATTTTAAATTATTTATAAATGTTTCGTTGTAATTTTCTTTTTTTAATGCTTTATTATTGATACTATTAGAGTCTGAAAGTAAATCACATTTATCTTAAAATAATATTGAAAATCATATTGCACTTAATTTAAGCTCTAATTCTATCTTAATTAGAGAAATATAATCATTCATTTAGGGAAAATTAGTTTTTCATTAGCTATATTAAACATTAGTAATTAAAAATAATTAATTAATTATTTTCATAAAAAAATAAGAAGAATCAGATGTAATTTTGCAACCAATCAAGTGTGAAGGAATTTAAGATAACAAATTTTTAATCTAATACTATAATACGAGGAATGTTTGCCAAGTCGAAAATCGCCCCAGAATTAATAAACTCCGGTAAACTTGGGGGTCTGGGGTTTTTGGCCACGAGAAATCGATTGGCGCCGGTTTTGAAGCGCTACGGTCGAGCAGTTCGGAGTTACAGAAAGGATATTTTCAAACTTTATTAGTTCGCCATAATGGCTACTTAAATTTTCAAGCGGTAACGTGCTGCCATCTATAGCCAATATGGCGAACTAATAAAGTTTTATGTTTATGCTGTTATAGGTTTATAATATGTTTCTTATGTATGTATATATGTTTGGTTTTTCTAAATAAATTTGTCAAAAATATTGAACTTCAACAATCTTTACCTTTACTTTACCTTTGTATAGAATAGTTCCCTTTCCAAACTCTAACTTTGTTTAGAATAGTTTACAATGGTGCACTTTAACCGGTTATCTTTTCACCAATGGTTTCACAAATTTTCTTATGGCAAGTATTGTTTTGATAAATCACAATTGAAAATTTAAATCTTCGAGTTAGCTTCGATACCTGTTTTCTCCGAGCGGAGCTCGGTCACCCGCTGGTATTACTTAAGCAACAATACAATTTAACAATGTACATGAGAATGCACAACATGACAAAGATTTCTATCCATGTTTATTTGGGGACCGCTGTGGACTAGTGATAAAATCTCCGTTCAGAACCGAAGATTTTGAAGTTCGTCATGTAAGCGGGCTTGGCGCTAGTTAAAACCTTCGGAATCTTCCGTCTTCCCGCTGGTGTAGCGTAGAATCTTGGAGAGGAGGTACCAATTCAGGTGTTGTCCTCGTCATTTCACCGAAATTCAAAGTTACGAAATCTGTTCCTAAATATTCCAAATATTGCTTTTATATGTTACGTTAATGTAGTTAAGTTAAGCCGTAGTTATTTAATTTTTGCATCTTTTTGTTTGGAAACATATGAATTTTTTAAATTAAAATGATTAAAAATTGTAGCAATAAATATATAGATAAATGTGTTTTTGATGAAATCGCCTGAAAATTTAGCATTATTGATAAGAATGGTCTTGAAAGATTTCCTCAGTCTTTCCCAAATGGCAATTTTATAGACTCTTCATATGAAGTTCATATTCCAAATTTCATTAAATCGTCTGCACTTTTTGAGCAAGCTTATGACCTTTTGTCTAAAGATGAGCTGACTGTTTGTTATGAAATAACTTCCACATCATTCTATGAAAAATGTTGGAATCAAATTCTTGTAAATTTTTATGGAATTGACCCAATTACAGTTGAAACAATAGAAGAATTTGAAAAATGTAGGATTACCAATATGAGTAATTTTTTATTAAATGTTGAACAACTTTAGGAAATGAAAAGATGGAATTGCAATTTAGCGATTAATCGACATCAAAATTGATTAAAAGAAATAAATCCAATGATTTGCAAAGAGCATATTTACATTTGAATCCTGTCTTCCAAGTACTTAACGTATTGGTAATTTTTACATTACCAATTCAAGACGACAGTGTGGATCAAAAATTTCTAAATATCCCCTTTTTCGATGTGTGATAAAATAGGCAAGTTAACGGCTGGTATCTTACTAATACTATTGTTATGTTCTGGAACATTCTTAAGTCTTCTACATTTAACAATTTTTTAAAAAAGAGCAAATACTTACAAAACTAATTGGTATAAGTCTTTAAAGTTGCTTCCCAGTACGATTAGTTCCACCTTATTATAAACTGTTTTACTATTCAGCTCTATCAGATGACAAGATCAGTAAACTCCACATTTGACGACAAACTTGACAGCAAAATGGGTAATACTAGAATCTTCAAGAATTTTGGCAACAGAAGCAATAGGATCAATGTTGATTTTTCCGGAACTTTCTATGCCCAGTTCCAGAAACTATATCCAAGCCGAAGAGAGACGTCAAGAAAGTTGAACAACGGCCAATTAGATGGATCAGTTCAGCGAAGCTCAAGTGATTAATGAATCTGGTTGTGTGCTGAATCATGAAGTTTATTATAGAAGCTACATCGAGCTGTGTACAGAGTAGCCAGTCGTATGGTAGTGAGTCGGTAGTTGGATGTAACTAAAGCGAGAAGACAGTGGAGAATTGCATTTGGAGAGACCGTAAAGAATAGTTACAAAGATTCCCTTCTCCTGCTGAGTTCTGTCCGTCCACTTTGTATGCTGTAGTTGCATTTACTATCGATTGCTTCTTGTATGCTGCTGTTTGTTCTAAGTGTGTTTCTATTTATTGTTTGTGTTGGTTTAGGCTGTGTATTTGTTGTCTGTGTCTTCGAGTCAATAATATTATTTGTTACTGAGGCCTGCTTACTGTGCTACGCCACGCACCCATTACAAGCGAAGCCTCTGACTTTACAGACTTAGTGGGAGATTCCGTGACAACTTGTTAAGCTGTGCTTGTGTAATTGTGTGTAGTTTTGGAAAAACTATTCCGGATGATTAAAATTTAGAATATTTGTAAATATTAAGTGGGAAAAAACATAAATAAAGGAATTGTTTTAATTACATCTGGAGTATAACTATGTTTAAAAAGAAAGCGAGAGGTTAAAAAAAGCAACTTGTGGTAAGAATCGAACTTACGATCTTGGCCACAGTAGAACTCACTTCCTAGTAACTTGTGAAACGCTTCTGCAGTTACGAATTAAAGTAGATGCATAGAACTAATTGACTTGTTTATTTATATGAATGTATAATAATTAATAGTTAAATTTAGAGTATTAAATAACTAAAAATATTAAATTAATTTTAGAAAAAAAAATTAATAACGATATGATTTTGAGCAAATTTTAATAAAATATCTTCTTTAAAGCAAAATCAATAAATGTATTGAACAGATATAATATGTCATATTTTCCACATAATTCCATGACAGATGATTACGAATCAGAGAAATATATAGTGCAAGTAACAAATAATCGTAACGCTTCTATAATAATATGTGTTGGAAAACTGAGTCAGCAGATTCATATGTTATAACCTTGGCACCCAAGCGCTCTGCTGACGTCAGTAGATATTCCTTCCGCCATATGTTTCAGATGCTTAACAGATTTTGTATGAGACCGACGCATTGCTAAAACGTCGGAGGATGGCCAAATTAATGATCGTATAAGCGCGTTGTAAATAATGCATGTAAATATTATCCATAATCATATTATGTCTGTGCCCTAGAAGAAATAAAAAAGGATTATACCGAATCTGCACTTTTTTTCTTCAAACCATATTTACAGAGATGTTTTATCGATGAACCCGGGGCAGCAAAGGTAAGAGATTATTTACCTTTTATATTATTGATTTTGGATTAGAAACTCAAAAATATGAGTTACGTGACTATCGAAGAGTAAATATATTTGGCTGAGAAGTTATAAAGAAAACAAGGCACATAAGTATTTAAT
Organism: Argiope trifasciata; assembly: GCA_026543055.1. NCBI lineage: Eukaryota > Metazoa > Arthropoda > Arachnida > Araneae > Araneidae > Argiope > Argiope trifasciata. The sequence continues at coordinate 12,085 of JAPMOQ010034396.1, forward strand.
TGAACATTTTAGAACGAATTACTCTTGGTGAACTAGCTGGTCGCCAAAGGCGGCTAATGTCTAATAAAGACAATTTATATTAATGCATTGTAAAACTGCTGCACTATCAAATGTTGCATGTGCACAGAAAAATAATCAAATTCCATTGTAATTTTAAAGTGAATCTGTAATTTTGTGTTCAGATATTCATTGTTCGAACTCTATACATTTTTGAATCAACATGCTCACTGACAGATATAATTTCAAAAATCTATTTTTCGATCTCATGGGGGCTTTGAAGTATAGAAGTTCATCTAAATATTGTGGTAGAATTTTCCAGCATATATAATACTTTCTTTTTGTCTATTTCTTATGCAAGAAAATAAAAATAATTCACATACTTAATACATAACTGTAAAATTCTAAGAATTTTAAAAAGGCTTTTAGTCAGTGTTGATGCTGGGAAATCATGAGCATTCAATTTTCTATTTCTTTAGAGATAAGTTATATATAAAGAAACAGCGCTCTTTTAAGAAAATGTCTTCATGCTAGAGTGACATAGAAGCATGATGTGCTAATTTTTTGATATCTAATCAATATTGGAAATAATTGAACCTGTTTCATTGTGCTCTCTTGTATCATCATAATAGGATGTTGATGTAATATTAGACTCATAGGAATCATTTTAGAAAAACAATGAATTGAAAGGAACTTAGAGGACATTGTTTTCTCTTCTGTCTTTTTAGATCGACTATTTTTAGATTTTAGAAATCTTTTTTTTAAATCTGTCTTTTATAAAATAAATTTTGTGATTTATCTAAATTAAACTCGAAAAAATGCAAATGATTATCGAACATAAATATAAACCTTTTTTCGCTTCCTCATTATTTTTGATTCTGAAAGTGATATACAGTGAAACCTCGTTACAACAATATTTTAGGGACCAAATAAATATATTGTTGTAGAGAGGCATATTGTTATATCGAGGGCCCACATATTTGGAGCATTTAATAAGAGTTTTTTTTTATTATTATTAGTTTAAGGTGCATAACATACTACTTTTAAGTCTATATTTAGAAGAAACTAATTTGTAAAATACTAATAATAGTGGTTTAAATATTAAAAAAATAAATAAATAAGATAAATTCAGAAAATAAGCACAGAAATATTCACATACCTGAAAACACTTTTTATTGAAAATAATCCAATATTTTTGTTTGTTTATTCATTTTTTTAACTGTTAAGTTCACCAATACTGTATGCATTGAGTCTAGTGCATGAAAATGTTCTTCATTTGTCGACGGAAGGCCTGAAAAAAATGTCCGTAGAAAATTCACAGATTGAAGAGCTTCCTGGGATGACAATAAGGACTGCGATGGACCTGTATTATCATCATCATCAATATCATCATCATCTTCATCATTGTTTCCTATCTCATCAGTAATTTCAGAGAGAATATCTTCATCAGTAACTCCTGCGAAACCCATAAGATCATCATCTGCTGTTAAATAGTCTTCTATACTAATTCCAAACTTTTTACCGCTTGTTTCCTCAAGTTGGGATACAGATTTTTTGATGTGCAAAACACATTCTTGATCATCTGAGAGATCATTGTCTATGGAATTTTCATCATTATCCGATTTCTTATCTCCCATAACACAAAAACCGGCCTTTTTCCAGCAATTCTAAATGGTTTCTTCTGTTACTTCCCACCAACTTCCAGCAATATTGTCACACGCTTCCTTGACATTTACAGCTTTGAAAGGGTCTTCTACTTTATTTTCAAAGTTTACAAGTATGGAGTCCACCAACCGTTTTCTGTAATATCCTTTGAAGCACTTAATTATGCCCATATCAAGAGGCTGTAAAATTGAAGTGCAATTGGCAGGGAAAAAAGCGATTTCGATATTTTGTAGCTTTGGAAATGGCGTGTGAGCACCGCAGTTATCTATCAACAAAACGAATTTTTTTCTCTTCTTCATTTCATTGTCTAACTTCTGTAACTATTCGGAAAAAAATTTAGACGTCATCCAAGCCTTCTTATTTGCTTTATACTCCACGGGAAGACTTTTCATGTTCTTAAAACACCCCGCCTCCATCTCCCCCTGTTCCTCTAACAAAGGGCACTTGTTCTGTGACAAGGTGACCAGACAGGTCTAGATGTCCTTAAACCTTATCAGAGTTCCAAAGCTTACTGGGAAATGAGACTAGGCATACATTTACACTTCACCCCCCTCACCCACTCCAATTCCCAAAAGGGTGGTCTTCATCTGTTTTGAAATCTGAACAATAGCTATTTATTCAGGGATATGTTGAATATCCACAATAAGTCTTAATAGACGGAAAAAATAACAAAAGAAAACGAAAAAAAAAGCATTTGAAAATCAAAATATTATTATAAAGGGAGAAAATAATACTGAAATTTAGATTGAAAAAATCGTTTTACAGAGGTTTATTGTTCTAGAGAATATCGCAATATTGAGGGGAGATTAACATTAGTTTATATGCAAAATCATCGGGACCACAAAACATTATTGTAGTAGAGGGAGTTATTGTTGTATCGGGTATCGTTGTAGCGAGAGTTTACTGTATTTGGACTAATATCGCACTGTCGATAAAGCCTTGTACAGTTCCCTCTTCATTAGTTAAATAACCAGGATTAGCACAAATTTTAAAAATCAAGACATACTTCCTCAACTTAAAAAAATAATGCTCTTTTTCTATGTCGTAATAAATGTACTAGAATTTAAAAGACGTGTTCGCTTTCTTACTTTTAAAAGCAATTATGCCTAAAAGAAAAATGAGAATGGTTAAATAGAAGGGTTATTTTTCCACCAAGTAATTCAGTTTGACCTTGTTGCAGTTTTTTCCTCTAAGAGGTGATTTTTGTTATGTAAAATATCGCAATCCTTTTGAATATTCAGTATCTAAAAATGAATTTCAACTTTCAATAAAAAATTAAAAACCGATATAAAATCCAAGTTGGAAATATCTTTCGCCTGTCATGCAATTAAAAAATTTAATATCATTAAAACTGATTTAACAAATTTAGATTATGACATTCGTATATTTTCTGATCAAAAGTGTACATAATATAATAAAGATTTATTTTTTCCGAATATCTATGAAAAAAACGGACGATCTGTTCTTTGAAATCTCGTTCACGTAAAAAATATATAATTGCAGATTTTAATATGAAGATTTGGGAGTGGGAGCATTTAAGGAACCGGAAGAATTTCTTTAGAAAAAAATAGTTTTTGATTACATTCACCACACCTGACAAAAAATTTTCATATTTCCTTGAAAATTTAGAAAGATGGAATTATAATGAATTTTAATAAAATTTCTTTGGGTAAATAATTCATATTAAATACATTTGGGTGATTATTTATACATTCTATTCTTATAGTTTAATTGAAAACTCCGCACTTTTATAACGTGGGAAAATATGAGATTTTGTACTATATCTTCTATTTATATGAAATATGTGCTACTCCATGTTTGTTCACAATGAATAAAAACATTGTTTACAGTTTTAAATCGTTATTTATTTTCTGGGAAACAGGGGCAATCAAAATATATATTTCCTTCAAGATTCTCTTTGCCCCGCTCCCCTTAAAGGCCCCTTAACCGACCATCAAAGTAAACTATTGAGTTCAAATACACATTTCGCAAGCTTGATGTTTAAAGACAATTCATCCGACTTTCCTGGAGATATTTGTAAAAATTTTGGAACATCTGGATATTTTGATCGCATAAAGTAATTATAAATAAATTATAATTTTGTGAATAATAACATTATTAAACTTGTAAGCATATGTAATGGTGTAAATTTATTATTGTTTATTTTGGAATATATCATTACGAAAGATATTTCAGGCTCAGAGAGATATAAACTTTAAAAATTCTTCGATACGCAGGTAGAATATTTTGACAATTAAAATACTTTCAATTATACGAGAATCTGTTATGTAATATCAGTATATAATATATCAGTTTTTTATTTATCATATTTTTTAATAGTACAGTGCATTTCATGCGAAGTTTTACATTTCGATTATTCATTTTGAACCTCTTTTTAACATAGGAAGTGTAAAAAGTATATTTTTACAATTATGAAACTAATCGTTCGGAGCAAAAGAGAGATGGTATGGTGGTTATGGTCAGAGATGGTATGGCTTCCGGTATGGTGATTAGATCTTGCCAATCTAGTGGGTACAATTATAGGTGGGGGTACTGACTCTCCCATCGATGACTGGACGTACTCCCTACGGGGAGGGTTGTACCGTATCCGGTGATAGCCATTATGATTCAACTACAGTTCCCGCCAGTATTTCTGTTGCGTTGGTCCGGTCATTTAGTCTTGCAGGGTTAATCCATGTAACTTCGGGTGGGTCGGAGGTCAGTAATACGACTTACAATAGATTCAGCGCACTATGCATTGACGATCGATTGTAATTTCATCAAGAACCTATATATCTATATATATATACATGTATATATATTGCAAGACTAAATGACCGGACCAACGCAACAGAAATACTGGCGGGAA
>JAPMOQ010034399.1:2441-19633 GCA_026543055.1 Argiope trifasciata
GTGTGTGTGTGTGTGTGTGTGTGTGTGTGTGTGTGTGTGTGTGTGTGAGAGAGAGAGAGAGAGAGAGGATATTTTAAACTTAATTGATTTCTTAATTTTAAGCACACTTTTTCCCAAATTAACTTCATTCTGGAACAGAGATCGCGACACTATTGAAATGGAAGAGCCAAAAGCAAAAATTTACTAAATTTTCTAGTTTTTAAAGTTCGACTAAATTTTTTTGATTTAATATTATAGTATTTGCTTATATATATTTGATTTTTGATTCAAAATAAACTGACTTTAAATAAGGAATAACTTTTATTCATATAAAAACACAAATATAGATAGTTACATCAAAGGGAGTATTGGCTTTGGATGTCTTTTGAAAGTTTGATTAAATCTGGATTATAGCGTGTTGTTTTAAGTTTCAAAGAAGACTCTAGATTTTTATTTGTTAGTTGACTTTTAAATTTACTTTTTATTATATTCATGCAAGAAAACGCTTTCTCGCACGAATATGTCGACCCGAAGAAAGTCAGCACTCCATATGCCAACTCCTTCACCTTACTGTAGAATTTCGGAATATTCCTTGAGTCGAATATGAGGGCCTTAACTCGTGGAATTTCTTTTAGAGCTATCCACTTGTGCTGCTCTTGAATTCTATGGACTAGCCACTCCACAAGTCTTTGATTTTATAATCTAGCAATTTCGTTTAAAGTGATCCAGCACCAATTCCAAATGGCTCAACGTTGTTCTTATTTATATTTGTGTTAAGAGGCTTTACTATGAACGCGAGAATACTTTTTTTTGTTTAAAATTGCTCGAATCTCTCAGCGAAACGATCCTTCATGTTTTTTAAAGTTATGCTCAAGTAATTCGTGTCAATAGATGCACCTGCCTCATAGCGATGTTGCTTCGGATTTTCAAAATGAAGTAATTTATAACTTTCCTTGACTTTTTTTCTCGAAACAAGCTACTTCTTCAAGCAAGGCGTAGGCTGAGTTGCCCTTTCCTTGCAGCTTTAAATTTAGTTCATTTAGTTTCATTGTGATATCTACCATAAAGTTAAATTTTTACAACCATTTGTCTTCTTCCAAATAGGGATATTAAAAGCGTGTTTTTTCCTACTCAAGCTCAAATCAAAAAGTTGAATTACGTTTTCTCTGGAAAGCCATTGCACTTTGTTGTGCAGAAGTAAGTCAGAAAACTGGCTATCTATTTCTTCAAGGAAATCTTTAAACTAGCGATGGTTGAGTGTTTTTGTCAAGATGTTGTTAATAATCGTAATTATCAAGTTCGTAATTTCAGCTATTTTGGAAGGAAATGTTTGGGTATAACGCACTTTTTTCTGAATTATGCTGTGAAATGTTAGAATGTTCTGGTTTATTTTTTTCTGAAGAAGAATTGACGTTATCCCTCTATGTATTCCTGCCATGTTGTTCTGTTGTTATAAAAACGATTTTAATTATTTTGATTCCAATGTCTTCCAAGCATTTTTGCCACGAGTGGGTGCAATCCGAGCAATTTTTCTTTTGGACTTTGAGATGAAATATACTTGATGAAAAGGATAACTTATGCTGTGTCTTTTAAATCTCAAAATTTATCTATAGCAAGTGATAAAGCAGAAGCTAGTTGAATGTCTTCCACTTGCATTTGTATTGCATTTGAAGAAATTTTAGTAATTCTATCTTGTACTGTTTTAGCATACAATGGCAAATCTTTGCTTTTTTTTCATAATTTCTACTTTGTTTTTTAAATCACGAAACAGTTCTTCTAATTTCCGCATAAAACAATCTTTGGTTTATAACTTTACATCAAGAGCCGCAGATTGCCAACTCCAATTCTAAAATATTCTTATATATAGAAACATTTAAACATGCCGTCAGGAAACTAAGAAAGCAAAGGGAACCGAAATTGCAACTTTCTAGCAGAGTTTTAAACGAATTCGATAACATCCTTGAACATATTATTAATCGATTCTCGAAAGAACTGTGTCGTCTAGCCAAAATCAGAAGAAATAAAACATTAACCATTCGACAGATTGAATGTGTAACGAAATTATGCTTACCTGGTTCTTTAAGGATGAAGGCAGTGGAAGTTGGCAGGAAAGCTGTAGCGATGTCAAGATGCAAGACCTATTGAGTTCAAACTTTTTAACAATTCTAATTTTTATCAAGCTGTAAATGAAATAATAGGCAGAATTTGATTTTTAAAATATTACATTAAACAACTGTTAAGGTTATTTATTATTTTTTTTAAATGGAAAACACGTTTTAAAGGGATCTTGAACAAGATTTGCTATATGAATAAATGATAAAAGTTTCCAATTGGATGCCCCTTGATTTTTGTGGCATATTTTTTTTTGGACATCAAGATTGGTGCCAACTGGATTTTCAGTCAGGAACTGAACAGTAACGTCAACGAAAACAAAATATCATTGAAAACAGAAGTAGTGCTTCATTGCTGAAATTTTCGCCAATCGAAGCGGCACCCAAATCTATACTAGAACCGAATAAATAATTTTGAGAAGACAAGATTAACCTCCTGTATTGTGCCAAGAAAATAGCTAAAAATATATCGTTTTGAATGGTAGCAAGAAATGACAGCAAACGGCTTTCAAGATTGCAGCATTTGGGGAGAAATCGCCAAAAAACAAATCAGCTTGCCGAATGGACATTATTTTTTCAAAATCCAGCCTGATGCTGCTTAGTTAATAAAAAAATACTAAATATTACCGATCTTATTTCTGCCATAAAATGCTTACATTTGTTCTAGATAGTGCTGTTGAATGTCTACTAAAATTTGATTTAACAGTGGTAATATTTTGGATGACAGAACATTAAAAGCCTATGGAACGAAAAAGGGAGCAGATTTGATATGTAGTCATTTTCACCAGAAAAAAAATTCATCACCAAATTTTAGCGAAATGTCTGAATGTGGAGCGAATGGCAATAATAGCGTAACGAAAACAAAAGCGTCACCAAAAAATTGCCAACCTGTCAATGCACCAAATGACTACATATCAAAGTTTTGCCGCATAGAAGCGATAGTAGATTTAAGTATCTTCTGGCCCTAGGAAATTCACATAACTGAAATCTTCTTTGAATAATCTAGTTTTTTGTTGTCAAAGCATTTTAAAATTTTATATTTTATTTTTAATTAATTTTTAAATTTATTTACTGTATGAAAGTGTATTAATATTTATTTACTTTTTTGATTCCAAACAACCCGGCACCCACGTTTATACATGATATTATTGGCATAGATTCAGCACGCATATTTAACATCTAGTGTGGACACAACAATCAAATTTTGTGTCAGATTTGATGAGGAGTTTACCATCTGTTCGTCGATGCTTTCAGAAACATATAAACGATATAATTCAGAAACGCAATAACTTATATGACTACAAGTATAGCTCTGCGTCAAATTTTGATTTCAGTCGGTTTAGAAAAACGTGTCTAAAACACAAATTCGATTTTCGGATCTCGATAATTATATGCCAAGGATTAATTGCCAAAAAACACCTAGAATAACACTATAAATTCAGTAAAAATGCTAACTTCACGCCAAGGATTTCCTAACTGTTGTACGCCAATAACATTTAAAACTTGTGCATCTGGAAAAATAACAAACCAGATGCCATGGAAACTCTAAAAAAATTTTATATTTTTATTGAAAAATATGAAGTATGAAGTTTTTATATGTTAAAAAATTTCTCTTAAATTCCTACTAGTTTCAGTTTTACAAATAATTCATTGAACAATTGGCAGCTGTCCCTCAATATCAGGCTCTTGTCTATCATAGGGATTCTCTATTTTTTCATTGGACTTTAGACCTTCAAGCATGAAAGAAACTGAAAAAAGAAATTGTTAATTTCTTTTGATTTTTTTTTTCCGAAATAGCTTCTCTGGTCTTTAAGAATTTTGTTTCTTGCTTTAAAAAAACAAAACAAAAAACTTTTCATAGGATTGAATCAGTACACTTACTATCCGCTGTGATCATCGTTGTCATTCGGCATTGTCTCAACAGGGGAGAAACAATCAAGACAAATGACATGGGTATCATTAACAGAAGGAGCAACATTCTATCAATTGTATATAGGAACTTTTTTTTAACTTTTATTTTTCTGGTTTTTAAAATGTCAATGCATCTACTTAATTTTGAAAAAACACATAGAACATGGTCCGTTTTACAATCTGTAAACTACTCGAAATGTTGTTTTTTAACACAAAATGCAAAACACGATTATTTCTGAAAATATCGCAAAAAGGGTCTGAACACGTTGGAACCCCTAGGAAATTGTCCGTTTGAAACACTTGTGGGATTAATTTGGCATCAGATTTGAATTAGAACACAATGCATCTCCTCAGAGACAGGCTTAATATAAATATAAAAATCTTAAAGAAAAATTCCAAATACAAGTGCGTCGCTTCTTTTCCTTTATTAGAATTAGTATCATTATCAAAGTTCGCTTCTGAGGAGGGTGTGAGCCATAGTAGAAAATTCATCTTTCACATGATCAGAAATCTAGCGAAAGGTGAGCTTCACATGAAATCAAAAACATAGTTGAGCAAGCTTTCGAAAACCTCTTCCAACCATTCATGGTATTTCGCAAAAATTCCGGGTGGGTCCTTCCAGCTTAGACCTAGATCTCCCCGAACTTCTTTCTCATACTTCTTGAGTGGCCTTTCTAGAGCCTTCACTTTTACGGCAGAGTCAAAAAGTATACTCTGAATGCCATTGGAGTTCGGCATACATGGCCTCCCCCACCCATAATTTGGTTTGTTTCGGTTTTAACAAAAACGAAATCCTGTTTTTAAGACATTTTAGGCCGCTTCGCATTCATGGGAATTGCCTAGCCCTACTAAGATGGTTCAGACATTAGTAACAACAATAACAGTATTCACATTTGCAAGATATCAAAACAAAGAATTTTTGGGGTTCTTTAATTATATTATAAATTAAGTTACAAAATGTTAGATATCTTATCTTACTAAGATAATTGGGAATAACATAATTGAACTCGTAAATTTTGATGTCTAATTAAACATAGTTTATGGCATGCACTTATGTTTATAAATATGAAGGGATATTTAGCATATTTCATATCTATTATAGAATTCAATATAACTATTCAAATTGTGAAAAGCTTCTTGTCTTTTAGCTTCTCTTAGAGAAGAACAGAAATTCTATTTATTGTTTTCAGAATAACAGTTTGGCTACAACTTAACTAGAGCTGATATATATACATACATATATATATATATATATATGCAGTTTTTAGAAGTAGTTATTAGAATAAATTAAAATAAGAAATAATTTACTTGCTTAAAACCCTCAAAATACTTATTTTCAATGTATTCTAAATGTTTGCCAAGGCCATTGACTTTTTAGTCAATCAGCCAACTCCAAAGTTTTGGACCATATTCAAATTTTGAAACAAAGAAAAAAAGTAGTGGGAATGCTTTCCCTAAGCTTTCTCCCATATTCTTTAATAAGAGGTGTTATCTTCTTCTTCCTGCATAAAATTGCAGACCTTTAGAAAGACCATGAACGGTATATGGATTCAGATTTTGATGTTAAGAGCCTCAACACTGAGAGTTGTATGCTTTGTAATATAATAAAGAAAACTTTTTTGTAATAATTGCGTGCCACTTGTGAATAATAGTTACGAAAGACCAATTAAAGAATTATCTTTGGCTGCTAATAGCTAACATGTAGTTAATACACAAGTATCAGAAAACCGAATTTGTTCATTTGAATTTGATTTTTCTTTCCGTCTGAATGAAAACTGCAACCATGGCGCAAGACCATATACCAAATTTAATTTGTAGAAATCATTGATTTTTTTTTATTCATCTTGCTTACATATATTTTGGCTGATAAACATCCCCCCCCCTCCTCTTTTAGATGCATTCAGATCCAAACGTATAACATATCTTCTTTTTGCATGCTAAGCCTGTACACAATATTTTATCTATCTAGTTCGTAACGCTTTGTATTTATTTTGTTTACTTGCATTTGGACATCTGAACAAACAAGTACGTCTTTTGTACTTCTTCAACTACAACAGCAATCATTTTCACCGAGAATAACTGTTGAACTGAAATGCCATATGCATGTTAATAGAAAAAAAGATATAATAAAAGAATATTTGGAAAAAAATCGCATTAACTTCATTGTCCAGAATGATATATTAAATTTGCACATTTACGCCATCTTTTGGCCGATGTGCTATGAATAGAAACCAAAAATTATGAGCATTGAATATCTCTCAAGGGAACATGGCCTATTATCTGCGTCGGATAATAGAACATGCACTGCCTTATGAAAGGGAAGTTATCTCTGTACAGAGCACCCTTCCTATCTGCATACTTGACATATACCTTTCCCTCCTCTCTCAGAAACTGCAAATGGAAAAATATCTTATTTCTGAATATAATAAAGAGTAGAAGTCAAATAATTTTTATATAGTTATTTATGTTATATTTATTCTCCAAGTGTGTCTCAACTACTTTTATATTACAAAAATGTTGAATAAAAATTTTATATCAATTGAGAATTTAGCATCAATTAAACTATTGAGGTCATTTAGCAAAAATTTTCATTTTAAGAGACATTCAAACAGTTTTTTTTCTCTCTTCCCCCTATCAACTATAGTGAAATAAGTTTCATTTTCAATAAATTGCAAACGAATATCTTACAAAAAAAATTTCACTATTTATATTAATTTTGCAAAAAGCTAGAAATATGCTTTTAAGAATTTCAAAAGCGTACTAAAATTTTGATAAACATCTTACTGGCTTAACTGACAAATATCGGACTAAAATTTCTACATTTCTTCATGCGAAAACCCTTCTGCTAACACACTTTGATTCGAATTTTAAACATTTAGTTAAAAACATGGAATAATCCCTTTTCTTTCGGTAATATTCCATGGCTTTTCTATCTCCTCTTTGTTTGATCATTCTGCTGCTTAGCAAAAATAAAAATCACCAATTAGACTGAAGCAACTTCTATCTGTCTCTTTCGACAGATATCCGTTCAATCTTTTAGATTCTTAGATTCAAATTTGTGTTCATGCGTATTGTGTGAAACAAAATCATTTAACATGCTATTAACATTTAATTATAACTTAAATATTTACATCTATATTTTTGTTTTAAATGTGTTTTTAGTATTTATTAACCATATAGATTAAAAATATGTAATTATTTATGTAAAACTTTGCGAATTATATTATTAATCCCAGTTCAAATTTAATAGATTTTGACAAAATTTATTTTATAAGTACATTTTAAATTTTCCTTAGAAAATTATGATTATAAAAATATTGCCATCTTCCCCAAAACGTATAGTTTGACAACGGATTCTAAAACCCTCCACGCTTTTACGCATGCGTTTGGATGGATTTAATTCAACAGAATAGGGGTGAGAGAAAAGATGAAGAAAAGGAGATGTTTACATTTAACAATAAAATAAACTGAGATAAATAAAAATAAAATAATAGGATGTAACGGTAAACAAAATTAGTTACCTTTGGGTGTCAAAACTATTCCTGCTAGGGAAAAACAAAACTTTTAAGGAAAGAAGCGTAAATGATTTAAATCTTTTTAATGAAACATTAAAGGACATAACACACGACAAACATTTAAGGAAAAGTACAATTCTCGGAGTAAACATCATGCTTAATCTATGACTTCAGAACATGGATTAAAATTTTTTCGAGCGGCCGATTGGTGGCAAGCTGGAAAAGTTGTCTGATTACAAAAGTCAGAAACGGTATGATACTCACAAACGCGTGAAAAAAAATGAACGGAAAAGCATCTAATAGGGCGAGAATCAGGGTCAAAGAATGGTGAAAAATAGTGTAAATGCTCTCATCATTCCACTTCTCACCCCTTAGTGAGATGGAATCGTCGAAAAGTGGTAGTCTCAGGATACTGAAACGAACAGTAATCATCACTGTTCTCATAATATTCCAAAACTGTTGCCTTTTAAACCACATAATTTCTGCTTTAATTAATTTTATTTTTGAGAAGAAATAATCTTCATTAGATTCACAAATATTTTTTTCATTACTACATAAGAAGATTTCATTGCTCTTGCGAATTAAAACACTCACATTTATTGAATACATTTGTTTTTTTAACAGAATCAAAATACATCATAATCATTATAAATTTTCTGCGAATTTAAAGCGTAAACAATAAACAACATGAACTGTAAACATGTGATGGAATGAATTCTCAGAAAAATAGTGAGCTGTAATGGAATTAAGTTTTAAAAGGAAGAGAAAAGAAAGTGTCTTCCCAGTTCTAGAAATGTTCGTGAAGAGAAAAAAGAAAAATAAGAAGGAAATTTGGGCGAACAAAGGAAATTATAGACTACCACACATAGATGAAGAATAAATTCAATTTTCAAAACTGGATCAGCGAATGAAAAATTTCAATGATATCAAATATGATAGTATTTATTACTAACACTATTCAATAATTGCTTCAGTGATTTTCACAGTACGATTCTTCAAATATAAACTTAATTTATGTAATTATATAACTAATTATGTAATTTATGCAACATATATAAAAAATTATAACTAAATAATGGCAAATAGAAGGGACAGCTTTCATAAGTTATAATCTAATTAATCATATGTTCAATAAGCAAAAATTAAAAAGAGAAATTTAACACAGTTATCTGTCTTTATACATAAGTTCGCTGGATTAAAAAAAAGTAGCCCCTTCACTAAAAGTTACATTAATATTATAACTCTCCTCTGTCTTTGATAATCGTTTGAATTCAGTTAATCAGAAAGTTCCCATGAGTTTGTAAGTATATTGCATTCAATCTATATTTATAGGGATTAAATCAAATAAATGTACCAAATTGTGGAAACATAAAATTCGACGCATTATTCACTGCTTCAAAAGATCCAAAATTATTCTATGAGGTTGAGAGTATGTGATTGCCCAATCGAAATGTGGTGGTGTGTGTGTAGGCGTGCGTATGTCACCTCATGGATGGAGCTCAAATTAGAGTTCAAAAAACACCACCAAACTTTCACAAACTCGCCTCCAGTTTGTGATGGGTGCACATAGGAGGATGAAAGGCTTCGTTTGACCTCCGATGCATTTGAAACCATGCGTCATTTAATTATTAATTAAAAACTTGATTTGCTAGACAACATTCTACGCCTCCAATTAGCTACTTCCCATATTAGATATTTCTGGTCCATTGAAGATGTGCTATTATTATATGTCTATACGAACAATGACCTCTTGCAATATATACCGATTTCCAATGTTGATTTCTTGCAATACTGGTCGTAATATTCTTTAATTAACAGAATAATATTTTTTCAGTTCAATCAATAGAATCCAAAGTTTGATTCAGAATTACAACAAAATTCCAAGCGAATTTTATTTATTTAATGAGTTGTCATCAGATGTTTGAGTTTACATGTATGCAAAAAAGGTTAACCCTATAACAAATATAGCTCCAAATTTTTTATATATCTACACTTTAAATGTTGCATCTATATATACAATTTTATCCATCTACATCTCTACTTTTGTTTAACTATTGTGTAAACTTGTATTCCAGATAGACTTACTCTATATTGATCTTATCCGAAATTTGAAAGAAATCTACAAATTTGGTATAAAGAGAATGTAACCAAATTTCATTTTCCCAGATCAAAGTGTGTTTGGTTTGTGTTCGCAAACATAATTTCAAAAATATGTCTTTCTAGATCATAATTTCAAAAATATGGAATTCTAGGGCGTAGGGATTCAATAAAATCTCAAAATCAAATTTTGAGAATAATAAAATATTTTCTCTTTGAACGCTTCATACAGGAATTTAAAAAAAATAATCGTTTTGCACTGCCTTAATCATTCGTTATATCTAAAATCTATCTAACAGCTATTCTTATAAGGAAATTTTGTAATACTTGCACTTGGTGTTAAACGAAAACAATTTATTGAGATATATTCTTAAATAGTAAGAATGTTAAATACCAAATAATAGAAGAAAAAAAGTGGAAGAACAAGTCACTTGTTATTCGGTATTTTAGATAACGCTCCCAATTTGGAACCGGATACTCAGTCCGGATATCACCGGGAATTATTTCGGTTCTCGCTTTTCCCTCTAGTTATTTACTACTTATATTTGTTAGGTTTCTTAGAACAGTATTAATGCATGTGTGAGGAGCACTTTCTTTTAAGTAAAGCAAAAAACAGGATAAGCATAGGTAGATTGTTACAAAGAAACCATTCTGAGATAAACTTCAATACATGTTACAGTTTTTAATTCCCGCATACAAAGATAAATTACTGTAATCATCGGAAAATTCGACTTAGAGATTTTGAGGAATTTCCACGCTTTAGATTTCTCTGAGTCCGAAAACCATATTTGTGGAATTATAGTAATAGATAAAATTTTGGAAACCTTTTGAAAACAGAGATTTTTTGAAATTCGATAGCCCATAATAGTAGTTTTTTTAAGAGAAATATATTAAGGCTTAATTAATTTTCAAAATAACTTAACTAAGCATTTTAGCGAATAATTTTAGAATTGATAGTTGAATTTTATTTCCAATTACAAAGAAGAAAATGGGAATATAGGAATATTGACGTATGCAAAAATTCTCACTTATGGCATTTAATACTTAGGTCATCTTGAGTATCGATTACGGCCTTGATATAACTTCCAGTAGAGTTCGTCAATGCTTTTAATTTCTTAGCTGTCATAATGTAATAAAATGATTTAATTATTTTTTAATGAATTGGGTTTTATTGCTAGATTGTTTCCAATGCCATAGATTTTCAAATGGGTTAAGGTATGGACAATTCCCAGACCATTCCCGTAGTAAAATATGATTGTCCTGAAACAAGTTATTACACACTTTGACAACATGACATAAAGATGAATCTTATTGAAATATAAATTTTTCATTATCTTGTGCATCTGTAGAAGATATTAATTTAAGAATGAGTGTTTCGATGATGCATTTTTGGATATTTACATTCTCATTAAAAGTACAGATTCTGTTCACGTCTATGCTGTTATTAACCTCAAATCGATTCTTAGATCATAACACTAAGTGTTTTGCAATTTGGATGAAAATATCTATCTATTCTTCTTACATATTTTATGCCATGACTACCGAATAGTGAATGTTACAATCTCATCACTCCAAATCACAACGTATCTTGTTAGTTCTGTTGCTCGATTAACATGTTAATTGACCTGTTTAACCTTTTCAAAATTTATTTCGGATTAAAAAATATTTTTGTGTGTAATTCTCACATTTAGATAAGATTCCTGCAATATGGAACTTAAAGTCATCCTACTGAAACTCACATTGCATCCCGCCATTTCACTTAGTATAATCCCAGATGATTTTCTTCTATTATAAAGATATCCTTCTATTATTTTATCTTGATGTTAACATTTTCCTGTTTCTATCAGACAGTCTTTTCTAGTGACTTAGTTTCTTTATACTTATTTAAAAATTAGAAATATCGTCCTTAGTAATACTTTCACCAAATTTCTTTCTAATTTCATTATAACTAAAGTTTTTTCATTCAACAGTAAAATTTTACAAAGTTTTTTTTAGCGAACAGACAATGTTTTATGCTATTTCTTTTATCTTATTATGTTTTGGACAAAGGTTTTTGGGGGAACAGACAATGTTTTGTGCCATTTATTTTATTTTATTATGTTTTGGCAACTCACAAAATGGAAGAATATATGAAAATAGTAACCAAGTTAAGAACAATGAAAAAATTATAATAAAATGACCTTCTCTCAAATCCAAAGCATGTAATGAATTGTTGCTTTCGACTAAAAAGAAGATGAAGTCTAAACTTGCAATCTAAGTACTCATACTGATTGGCTTTACTGAAAAGAAGAAAAACTATATATTATTAAAGAAAACGAAATCTGCTACTTTATTCTGGCTATTTACCAAAAATGTCTAAAAAACAATAATTTAACATAATTTAATACATTACATTAATCGTTAAATTGTCTTTAAAATGGTATGCAACTTTATGGTAATACTGCAAGTACTGTTGCAGTTATAAGCCTTCAAATTTTTAAAATTTAGTTTTTGGAAATGCTTTCCATATCGTTTCTGATCGCATTACTTTATTTTAAGCTAGCCGCCTTTGACGCTTAGCCGGTTCACCAATCTTACTGCTGTTTGAAACCTGAAATACTTTATACAACGTCATTGTTAATTAAATACTTTATGTAACTTGTATTTTAATAGCTACTTCATCAAAATATTTATAAGGTTCAAATTTTGATAATCATATAATTCACTCAAGTAGTTATAAATGCCTTAAGCCCGTAATGTACTATATGTCTCTCTAATTATCTGTCAGTTCTCGCAACATTTCAACTTTAAATTAAAGTGGAAAATATTAAACTGCAAATTGATTTTAAAAAAACATTTTTTTTACCGAAACCAAGCTATTTTTTAAAAGTAAAAGTACTGGAAAGAGATTCGTTGTGTGTACTACTGAATAAGTACAGTAATTTATGCAATATTTCAAGAATTATTCAACAAAAATTACTTAGATTCATCATAAAATTCAGCTTTGAGTTTTACTTTCAAAAAGATTTAAATAATGCGAATAATAATATTTTATTTTATTTTGATGCCGGCGTCCTGGCATAGGGGTAGCGTATCTTCCCCTTGATCTGGACGTCTCTTGTTCCGAGTTCCGCTTCGGGTATAGATGTTCTTCTGTATTCTATCTGTGTGTTGTATGAACGTGCCCCCCTGTAAAAAGGGGTTGTGCAAACGAATGTGTGAGTCACCCTCAAATGAGCTGGAGGTCAGACTTCTGCCCTCTTTCTTTAAGGGGTCTTACCCTCAGAAACTTCAACACCCCCTTTCCTTGGGGACACAGCATCATCATCATTTTATTTTGGTGTATAAACATTATGAAAAAAATTACTAAATCTAAATTTTATATATCTTTTAGTCATAAGAAATCATATTCTACGATATATTCTTGACACATCAACTTTCAAATATATAAATGAATGTTTCTATTTTCTGCTATCAAATTTGATCGACTTGTGAAGTTTTGAAGAGAAATGTTTGGAACATTCAGCATTTGCATTCTTAGGCCAGTCATTCTTGAGAAATCCGGGACTTTGATTGGGGTATTATCTTTAGAATGGTCGATGAAGTACTTAAATTTACCTGTTTTCTTGAATAACGATCTTCAAATATTCATAAATCAGTGTTTTAGAGACTGTATTGATTGAAGTTTATCTCTTTTTATTTAAAAGCTAAATTTCTTCATTTTTAAAGCATTTGTAGACTTATGTTACATACTATGTACTTATTTACTTCATTTCAATCATTAAAGTTTCACAAATTAGTCATAGAACCTTAAATATAAAAAAAAACATATTTCATTCCAGGCATGAGCTGAAAATTACATTTTTATATGTTTAATTTGTAATAATTATTTATTTTTAAATTTGTGTTTTTGTCATTCTGCAGATTAAATTTTATTGTTTTGTTCTAAATATATTACTTATTTAATAAATATAATTAAAATATTTCTTTAAAAATTCGTTAAAAATAAGATCTTAAAATATATGTTAAAACACTGATACCATTAGAAAGTTAATTTTTTAATCTTTAATTTGATGTAAAAATCATCTTAATGTGATAATATTTTCGGAAGTTGTAGCGGAAATACGTCGAAATTTTGCTTAAGTTTTAATTAATTCAAATTTTAATTAAAAATTCGAAAAAAGGGTTCTAAGGTGCACATTCCCGCCCTCCAAAGTATACATGTACCAAATTTGGCAGCTGTAGATCAAACGGTCTTCGGTGAGGCGCCGAATAAACCGAGTTTATATTGCAGCACTGCAGTAATTTATCAAGGACAGCACGTTTCTGCATCCATTCGGTAAAATTTCTACCGCTGGTCATTTTCAGCGAATTGTTTGATTTTTTTTATTTTTTTTTCAAAAAGCCAGTGTCGAAATCAACCCTTCTTTGGTGAAGCAGGAAGTGATTTCACCATAAAGCGGAAAGAGCAGACGTCTGGGTTTACTTTCCTTGAAGGAAAAAAATACATATAAGAAAATTAATCAGAATTTTGAGCTTTTTAACTATCACAATACAAAAAATAATCCATTTACTGAAAGATTCAACTGGAATTTTAGTAGAATCGATGTCGGCAGAAACTCGCCTTTTTTTAAAAGTTTAATAACTCCATACTTTGATAATTAATGAACTAAATGTATTAAAATTTATCACATGACATATAAAACAAATTTTCTAGGACTTTAAATTGATATCATACTTAGTAAAAATGATCAAAAATCTTGAATTAGAATGAGAAATCTTGATTTTCAATTCCTTGTCCTGAATTGAAAATATCTCCAAATTTACTTCAGAGTTTCAATAAAATACTTCGTTTATTGTCCTGTTTGTATTGAATTGTGTTTATTAAAATTTTGAAAAATGTCAGATAAATTGTATTAAGTAATTTCTAAAAAACTCTCCTGACTAACATTAACTGAGTAACGCGGTTATTCTATATTTAAGAATAATGGAAAATAGCAATCTAATTGAGTATTATTTAATTTTTTATCTTGAGTGTTATTGAGTGATATTTTTTAATCTAATGCCTTGAGTATTGTTACGTTATTTCTATGACGCGTAGATTCGTATTATATTTATTTTTAAACTTAAAATAATCAGATATAAGTTAAAATAATCTCCGTGTGACAAGATTTGCAAAGGCGAGCACGTTCGACATTTTGGAATTGAAGTCCGAAAAATCTGATAGTTATTTTTCTACTCATTATAATTTCCTTCAATGAGTAATAATTTCCTTTATAAAATTATGAGCTATTAAAACTATTTTTTATAAATTTATTATTGATTTCATGAATGGAAAATCATAAATGTTTCATGTTTTGAATTTTAGCAATGAACAAATCAAGTAGAGGGCCAACAAGTCAAAAATAAAACAAATTTTTGTTTATAGTGGTGTCAATACATAAAATGACAGTTTAAAACGAATTTGCTTTAACCTGATAACGTCTATAGACTGGCACACTCTGTGCAAATTGCGCCATGTCACATGAGATAAAAAAAAATTTCTTCAAATAAAAATTTTAAAGTTTTTTTCCGCTCAACAATTTGCAGCATATTGCACAAAAACAATTTTAACATCGTTTTAAAATTTAATAAATACATTTTTAGTAATATTAATTTTATTACGCTACACAAAAAGTGATTATATGCTAAAGACAAAAAAATTAAAGTATATACTGAAGACAACCTTCTATTTCTTTAACATCCAACTCATATAAATATGCATTGCAATGATATCAAATATTTTTTTTTATTTACAAGTTTTTAATTACAAGAGGAAGTTTAAAAAATAAAGATAAATTAATCAAACTTAAACTTAATTACGCTTCGACGTTTTTAAATGAAAATTCTAATTTCCTGTAGTTTTTTAACAATGCCCAAGGAAATGTAAATTTTGAAACAAATTTTTAATTCCAGGCATATTTATCATGGAATCAATCACCTATTTACTCATTTAAGTTCAATACTTTTCATTGTATTATCAAATTTACAACCAAATAAATGTAGGGATTTAATTAGCGGCCATTACTGTTAAATATTTAGTTCCAATTTGTTGTAATAGATGTCACTTCGGATACTGCAAAATACCTCTGGACCAAAGTCCAAGACAAGTGACCTAAAAATTTGAAAGAAAGCGAACTACGCATTCGCTCGCCAGACGGGGATAGAGAGGGTCATATCGTTCCGATTATGCATCTTTAAAACACAACGTAGTTTCGCCATGAAAACAATTAGTTAGGCCTCATCCTTGGTGGCATCTATAAGTAAATACTTTTTTTTCTCTATTGTAAATAGTCCTGTCAAAATTGTAAATGTCTTTTCCTTTTTCTTTGCTGTAAATAAATTTTTTTTTCTTATTCAAAAGCTTCTTTTCCTTCAAATCAGTGGCACTAGACACGGATCTAAATGTGGTTGGATGGGCATTCTGTCCCACCCAATTCCTACATAAATATTATAATAATAATGCAACACCAATACAAAAGTGCAGTAGACATGATATGCAAGCTTTGAACTTTTTCATTTAAGGAAGGAAAATAATTTTCTTGCTTGCTTCGATCTATATAAATAAAAAGGAATGTTTGTCTGTATGTTTCTTATGCACTGCTGCACCGCTCATCCGATTACGATAAAACTTTGAATACTTATTACTTGCACTTAACGAGATGGTTATGGGCATAGTAAAATTATGTAATATATATACATAAAAAAAATGATTGTCTGTATGTCTCTTATTCGCTGCTGCACCGCTCATCCGATTGCGATAAAAATTTGAGTACTTATTACTTGCACGTATGTTATAGGCACAGTAAAATTATCTGATTTATAAAAAATATTTTCTTACCTATTTACCGCATCTGTTAATCAGGGATTAACCTCCAAATAATTCGTCAAGGAGATGGAATAGATTTTGTAAAGATGCTAAATTCAAGCTAGAGGTTAAAACTTCGTAGCAATTGTTTGTAAATGTAATGTAAGTCGTTCTCTAAAGTAACAGTTTTATTAGAGAAAGAGAAAGTTTTAAAGTGCAAGAAAGTTTTAGGGGAACCAATCCTGTGGGATTGAAATTTTAATTCAAAATTTAACATATAGAGAAGATTATAAGCATAATACAATCATCAAAGGTATATAAAAAATTTTTTGGATCTATTTACTCCATCTATTATCCAAGGATTAACCTCCAAATAACTTACCAATGAGACGCAACAGATTCAATAAAAGTGCTAAATTCAAGCTAGACTTTAATATTTCGTAGCTATTGTACATAAATGCTATGTAAGTCGTTCTCTGAGGTAACAGTTTTATGAGAGAGTATGCGAGTAAGTTTTAGGGGAGCAAATCTTATAGGTTTGAAAGTTTAATTAAAACTTTAATAAAATTCTAAAGGTGTTTTTTTTTTGTGCAAATTTTTCGGAAATATTAGAATAGAAAAAATCTTGCACCATTCATCTTAAAATTATTGATTCAACTATAAAGACAATTTTATTTTTTGTGTTTAATCAATTTTAAAAGAAAATATTTTAATCACATTTTCTAACATTAATCTTGAGAATTCTGAACAAAT
>JAPMOQ010034408.1:0-38822 GCA_026543055.1 Argiope trifasciata
TATGGCGAACTAATAAAGTTTGAAAATATACTATCTGTAACTCCGAACTGCTCGAACGTAGCGCTTCAAAACCGACGCCAATCGATTCCTCGTGGCCAAAAACCCCAGACCCCCAAGTTTACCGGAGTTTATTAATTCTGGGGCGATTCTCGACTTGGCAACCATTCCTCGTATCATAGTATTAGAATTATAGAATTAATTTTTTTAGTGAACTGCAAGTTATTGAAATGACAAATGACAAATAAAAATGTTGGTAAAAATTGTTTCTACAAATGTCCTTTGGCAAGGAAGACTAAAGACAAATATTATTGGCAATTTACCAGATTTTGTGGGGGTTTTGCCCGTAATTTTATTGGCCTTTTTATTCTCATGCTTCGAAGTTTTTTATTCGTGCTTTTATCCATTTTACAAATTTCATTTGCAATTTTTCCCAAAATACTAATTTTTTTAAATATCTGAAAAAAGTATGGATGACAAGTTTTTCATCAATTTTTGTTAAGCAGATATTAATTATTGGGGTAGAAACTATTCATTTATTAACATAAGTGGGTCAGTTTTCGACAGGGAAATAACTTGTTCACTTGTTGAATAAACAAAATATCGATATTTATATCCATAAATATTGCAACAAAATTGCCATGAAAGAGATTCCGAAATTCCGAAAGAGCTTTAAATTTATTTCGGTTCTATAAGTTATCTTCAATGCAACAAAATGGTAGGGGAAAGAAAAATTGCCTGTTCGATTTTTAAATTGGTAAGTATGGTTTGATACATTTCAATAAATATTTTAAGAATCAGGCTATAAAACCTGGAATTTTGTTATTTCCAAACGCTAGAAGCCTCGGTAGATCGGTAACTACCTACTGCTTACCATTCAGCTAAGCAGTAACTACATACCGTTCATACATACTACTTCGGTAGCTACATACAGCTTACTTCCACAATCTAAAAAATATTTTTTTTTACAAAATTTTTAATTTTTAAGTTGCTAAGTCTTGATTACCCTTGATCACGTTTTATTTATTTATTTCGTTGAACACTGTAACTTTAAAGTTAGTTAGTTTAATTCTTTCAAGATCCTGTTTTAAAGCAACAAAAGGGCTATTTGGGGGCGGACCTCGTCATTTTGAACCGCTGTCGGATGACGAGGATGAAACCTGAGGTGGCACCCACTCTTCACACCACACCAGTGGAAGGACGTTTGACCTGATGAATTTAAAGTGCAACAGACCATTTTACACGAAGGATCTTCGGTTGAATCGGGTCTCAAGCCTGAAACCCTCCTGTTCCGAAGCCGAGACCTTACCACCAAGCCCCCACGGCCACAGTATAAATTTTTTATCAAAGCTGCTAAATTGAATGCATGATTAGTTTAGCTTATAAAGAAGATTATTAACAGAATACACATATCGCTTTTACTACATATACAGATAAGTTTAGTTTAGTTATATTAACGTCCCGTTTTTAAACAATACTAGGACTCTTTTGGGATGGACCTCGTTATTTTGAACCACGGTCAGATGACGAGGAAGACACCTGAGTTGGCAAGCCCCGCCCTCCATACCAGCGTGAAGACGTTTGGAATTGGGAATTGTGTCTCAAACCTCGAACATTCCGGTTCCAAAGTCAAAACCTTATCACCAGACCACCTCGGCCATCAGTGTAGCTGTGTTTTCTACCCATTTCTGCTGGAATTCCGTGTCTTTCTCATTCGATTAAACCTTAACATGGGAGGTGTGGTATCTCAGACGGCGTAAAAATGATCTTTAGCTCACCCTTATTCTATTTCCAGCGCAATCGAATAGATTGACCATGTAGCTCCATGTTTCGTGACCACTAAGCGTGCATTTTTCCAACCGGTTTCAGCGGATGCTTTTTAAAATGTTTCTTTGCTCGATGTCTGTGAAACCTCACTTTTATTTTAGTGATCCGTTATTACACAAATTTTAGCAGATGATTCAACAACTTGGTTCAATATCATCCTTTCTATTGATCCGCGTTATGAAGTAGAACTTCTGAGATTCTGAAAGGAAGCAGAAAAGGATTTTACTGATGAGGTTTTTTATAATAAAGACTTTTTCGACGAAAGTTAACATTCAACTGAATCTGATATGCATATTCAAAGATAAATAATTTTACCAGTGATAATGTCTTTTAAAGAAATTCCTGAATTAAACATGCTCTGAAGCTTCAACAGTTATCAACAAGTACTTTTCAGAGTATCAAAATTATGACAGACATGAGGAGGAGGTCGGGGGGAAATAAATCAGTATATGACATACTTTAATCCAATGGCTTTAAAACTGAGAACCTGTTTTTACAACCCTGTCAACAATTGATCATTCTGCTACTTTAAAGTATAAAAGCATAACTCTCTTATAAAAAGCATGCATAAAAAGTGTTAAATACATAATATTTGATAATTCGGGTTAATAAGTGAGAAAACTAATTACTTTGAAGATCCCATCATTGATATTGTCATAAGCAACGACTTACAGCCTTTATCATTCCTTTTTCTGAATCAGTGATGAATGCGATTTATCCATGAGAAGAAAAATTAATAAATAAGATGTATAACTAGTATAAAAGAAAAATTTAAAGCGAAAACATTATAAGATTTATCAGTTAGCAGAAAACAGAGAAAATATTCTTCGAATTGTATACAAACCTTTTTTGTTATAATAGGAATTCATCTGCTTTGATAGTGATACAGGAATATTTATGACATATTAGCAAAAAATACTGTGTTACCTCAAAAACTGAGATTATACATGGAAATAATTTACCACGCATATTTTCTTCTAAGTTTGAATGTGACTTCTATGTTTAATTCTAAAATAATTAATATTTGAATATATTTTTGAATTGCTTCTTCGTTAGATATTACTGCGTTACTTCCAGTTCTTCTTGCAATCCACAAATGCTTGGATTCGCCTGGATTCAAAAATTATTTATTTACTCATTTTTGGTTAAGAAAGATAATTTTTTCGTCGAATAATATACTTATCTAAATTGCTGGGAAATACCGCTTTCTTTTAGTTTGTGAACCTTAAATGGAACTCTCAACAAAATTCAAACAATCTCAAATATTATTTGAAATAAAAGTTTTTTTTTTTTCAGATGTGTAAATCTCAGGCTTTAGATATCTTTTCGTGCAAAGATGAAAACATTTCAAATTGCTGAACTTTTATACCTTTTGTATGAAATGCCAATAAAAATTATAAAAATTCGAGGCTTTAAGTAACTACACTACAGATTTCGAATTCTCCTATCTCAAGTACTCTAGAGAAATAATTAGATTAAAGGATATGATGATTACTTAAGAGACACCTTAACTTTGCTTAAGAGACATTAGATTGCGAGACTAAGAGATTGCTTAAGAGACATTTTTAATACTTTTTTTTCTCAGAGTAAACAAAACCATGGTAATTTTCTCAGATCAAACACTGTTCATATGGACAACTTGTTCCAAATAAATATTACCAATATTTGTCCTAATGAATATTTAACTTTTCTGTGTACAAGTGTATTTTTTAACTACTCACAATTTTTTTTCACTGATAGCTAATTAAACTCCCTAATAACCAGTCTAATGTGGCGGCAGTGTAGGTTGGATAGGTTGGAGTTCTGTGAATTCATTTTTTTACATAGAAATATCAGAAGACAAAGTATTTACACCAATATACAGCACATGTATAGAATATAATGTTATAATGCAAATTTTCTAGCTTCTTATTGAGTACTAAACCCCTCATTTATCTCAAGCCGAGGAAAATGTGAGCACAGCCAAATGAATCATAGAAATTATTGCAGGTTTATATTGTTACTTCAGAATTTAGTAGCTGTGTAGCCTGTAATTTCACTTCCATAAATATTTCCTTCCCTTACACTTCACTAAAACTTTTTTTCGGTTATCTTCTATTTTTAAATCTTCATTGTGGTACGTTTAAAAAACATTAAGCATATACGAAAAAAAATATCTAAACTGCACGTAATGTGCAATTATAATAAGGAACAGTTGTAACAATTGAGATCCGTTGCACATTCACGAAACTATGGACAACGAGCAGAGCTCTGACATTTTCCTGTCACAACTTATATTTCGTACACAGTATTTGGAAGAATTGTAGCAGGCGTCGAGTCCAATGTCTTGCATTCCTCGTGTAATTACAATAAATGAAAACTAAGCCGCATAGTACAGAAGAGGGATTATCACGAACCGGACACTCGAGAGTATACTGTAGTAATATTTTATATGGTATGGTATCATATTCTTTGGAATGGCATCCTAAATATTTTTGACTATTTCAATTTTTTTCAAGAGTCTTGGAGACGCAATCTTGAATCTTTTAAAAAAGAAATGACGAATTTTATTTTTCTTTAAATAATATTCACAACAACCACATAAAGCTCTCTCAATTCATGAACAAAAAAAAAAAATGAAATAAATAACGTTAATTCAGAATGCAAAAGAAGAATGTTAGTATTATGTGGAGAAGAATGTTAGTTATTAAAGTTATTATGCTTCAAGATAAAAGGAAACTATCTTGTAAATTTATTTTAAAATTTTATTTCCAACTTCTGTTTATTTTCATCAAATTTTACACTCTTTCAGAAAAAGAATCAATTGGAAAAATATTTATATTAATCCATGCAAATTTTTAGCAAATTTTAAAAAGAAATATCGACTCATTACAGAATTTAAAAAAATTCGAAGAAAAAAAATACATTTTAAGTTTATAATTTTAAAAGAAATCTGACATATACTTAAAAATTGACATAGGGCAGTGGTGGGGAAACTTTTTTTAAGACGGGCCCATTTGTAATAACTAGACGATCGTAGCGGGCCAAAGAATAATGCTTAATCGTTAAAAAGTGTATGTGTTCTATAAACATATACATATATTATTACATACACTTATTATTTTAATAGTAAAAAAGCAAAATTTAAGAAAATTATAAGCACAAAATATAAAATGAATTTAGTGTAGTTCTTGATGTGAAGTATTATCACTTTATTTTCTGGTGTCATTACTGGTTGATGGTGCAAAATGAAATTGAGATGTTTTATCAAAATTTCATCATAGTCCGGTTCCATTTGTAAAGCAGAAATTCTTAAAACTGATAAAAGGTGCTCATCTCTAATTCTGTTTCTTAAAGAAGTTTTCCTAAGCTTCATTGTTGAAAAGATTTGTTCGCATATATAAGATGAGCTGAACATTGTCATTATCTTCATTGCAAACTAATGCTCTTGCGCGAGTGTTTGTTGAGGCAGTGGGAGTTTCGGGAATTACACAAACAATTACTCGAGTCACAGCGGGTCGTTGCAGATGACTGACTAAGTCGCTAACTAACTGATCTTCGGGCGGCCTCGCTTGTATTTATACCTACCTGCAAGGATTGTTGGGGAATTGGAGTTTTGCGGTTCTTTCGGAAAAACAGAACAATGAATCGAAAATGCGAGAGTATCTGGAAGTTTCGAGTGAAGAGGAGTCAGCTGTTTGGGTCGGATGGGTTTGTCCAGAATACTATTGTGTTTTGAATATCCCCGCATGTAGTTTTTATGCGGGTCATCAAATTACGAAGTAAGAATGCGTTCAAACATTCTCACGACGTTTCTCTTAAACGGGCCGGATTAAATCTTTCCGCGGGCCGTAGTTTCCCCATCACTGACATAAGGCATAATTTCATTTTTTTTAAAATCAAAAATAAATTTGCATTGTTTCTAGAAAAAAAACATTTCCCCCCCACAAAACACTTTTATTCAATTAAAGATGCTTCCAAACCCGCGATTCACTCAAACAAACCAGCTTCCTTCTACCAACTAGAAACAGAAGGAGAAAAAAAATGTTTGACGTACTTCGTTGAAATATAAATTACAATTCTCTTGGAGGAATTCTTGTTTCATCTTCAGATCATTTTTATTTTTAGGTATTGAACTTTCAAAGTGAATTTCTGAGTGTGCTATTAAAGCAGCAAAAGAGCGAACCTCTCTACTTCAATTTTTCCCCTACTTAGAACTTGGGGAGAAAATGTCGTTTGAAGACCAAATGAGTGGAAATGAGAATACTTTAAACTGTAAGAAAAAATAAAAATTCATTAATAAGAAAAATTTAGATGCTCCCACGAAATTTATTTTTTCTAATAAAAATAAATTCATTACTACACACTTTTTCAAAGATTGAAATTTTGTTATTTTTATTATACATCATAAAAAATTCCAATTTTATTTTAGTAAGATGAATTAAATAAATTCATTTTAGTAAACTCAAATATAAATTGAAAACAAAGTTTGAATCTATTTATTCAAGAAAATTTCAGTTTCTCGTATAGCAGGAAAGACAAATGAAAGAAACAATGAATTGCTTTATTTACGTGTTTAAGTGCATTTTTAAAAATATTATAATCTTTTTTATAATTTGAAGTTGCATTTTTGTAGTTGTTGGGAAAAAGGGCATTTTATATTCTCAGGTGTTTTTAATTAAATTTAAAGCCTCCATTGAAGTAGACAAGTTTTACATCATTCGATTGTTGGTTTTCTCCATGAGTTTTTAATATTTGTTATATTATTCCTGCAAATATTGTTCTCAAATTCTGAAATGTAAGAAAAGTCTAAACCCCATTTTTAGAGGCGATGAATTAAATAGCTAATTTTTCAAGGAGAAAAATTAAGTATTTTATAAATTAAAGAGAATTATAAAACAGATTAACACAGAAATAACACAGAAAAAGGACCAAAAAGAACGGAATATTTCCTTACATTAGAATAGCTTGCACTAAAAATACTAATTTTAAAGTATTAACATTAGTCGAAGAAATTTCAAATAATTGAAACTTATTAGTGAAAAGAAGATTATAAATTCTTTTTACTAATGTTTTAAATACCATCTTATTTGTGTTTCCAATGATTACACAACAATCAAGCCAATAGGATCTATGATCACCATTGTCAACTTCTATTAATTTCATGAGACTCTTTTCAAATTCTTCTCTTCGTAATTATCTGCATTATTAATGTGTTCGGTATAATCTCATGGAGCTTGTAGATACGAGAAACATTTTTTATGTTCCTTTTTCTTATTTCTTATAATTTTTACAATCTGAAGTGAACTGTGGTAATTTGAAGAAAAGTCGTCAACTTTGTTGTTCCGGAATCACTAACTTCTCAATCAAATTCGTCTATTTCTTAAAATTCTTTAGCATATGCTACTTTTGACAAATACTTTCTACCGGGTTATACTTTGCCACCATAAAATATGCTTTTCAGATGTAAAGTTGTCTTCATTTTATAATTATTGAAATAGTTATCAAAATCCATATGAGGATTTTCATTCTCTAACCCTTGATATACTCTCTAGAATACACTGATTTCAAGACCATTTTGAACAATGGTATACAGCTTTATCATTAATACATATTTCAGAATTCAAATAATAAGAGTTTTCATCAACTAGCCTCCAAATCTTGACAGTTTTGAGCTTTATATATTGTTTGAGCGTGTCAGATCAGTTATATTCCATCATCGACTCCTTAATTTTTAGGACTGTCCTGTATGAAACATTTTAGAAATGTGTAGGGTAACATATTCAACATCCGACGTATCCTACATAATTCGTGATAGCCATTGGCTCTTTACCTAGGAATTGCTCCATTATAATTTTAGCGTATACAGTTTAGGAGTCAAACAATCAGATCAGGGTTGTGGTATCGGTATCGAGTAATTTAGGTGTATCTGACCAATAGTCTCTGTAATATGGCTGATTCTTAAATATTCATCAATAAATTGATTCCTAAAAAGCGAAGTATTTCTTTGAATGTTATAGAGGTAATTTTTATCGTTGCCTGTGTGGCGTACAAATTAGTTTGCAATATTAATGGATTTATTAAGTAAACTTATAATATCAGATGAAATATGTTGGTGAAAGATTATTTATAAAATTAATACACTTACTGGGTCTTAAATATCAGGTAAATTCAATGTAATTTATTGTAGAATATGTTTTACACCATTTCGATAGAACGGAATTATATTATCCATTGTGTTTGAATCTGTTTCTTCTTTATTTCTCTCATCATCACACCATCTCTTTATTTCTCGCAATAAACACGTTATTGAGCATCATATTTGAGATATCAACATTTAATTTAACATTATATGGTATCATCCGCATCGCTATCATGAATCGCGATCAAAGATATCGCGATTGATACAATGGAATTTCTATCCCAAACAAGAAATTTTGTTTTAGAAATTATCTCTTTAAATTTTGCAGATGTAATGTAAACAGGAATTCAAGGCATTTAAAATAAAATACATACTTATATATTTATAGAAGAATAAGTCATACATTTTTATAATTGGAGAAAAAAATCAGTTATTGGGGTTATACTTATGTGTTAATAATTGTTTACTTATGTGTCAATAATTGATGTACGAGCAGCGTTAGAGCAAAAGATTTGTCAATGAATGTTTTTATGTTGATACAAGTCTATGTAGCTTATTAATCCTTAATATAAAGTACTTTTACACTTCCTTAAATGATTTTTCTTATTTTCTCTTTTGAACTAATGACATATGAAAATAGGAGTTTACACAAGAAAACTAATTTAATTATGTCCATCTTATAAAACTGATTTTGTTTGCAAATTGATTAAGCTAAAAATAATAGTGTAATACAAATATTTTATATATTTAACATACTTTTATTTAAAATAATTGACAAATGAGTACGTTTTGTAGTACGCATAATATTTGAAATAAGCTGATAGCTTCTTTCCTACTTTTTTCTATTTTTGTATGACATCAATATTAAATTCAAAAACGAACTTAAATATTTGACTTACATAATGACATTAATGAGGAGTTTTTCTATGAGTTTTATAAAAGTGATCCATTTATATTTTATTTATAAAATGGGCTAAGTTTTGGATGAAAAAATTCATCATTCATCGCAATCGATATTCTTAATCTTGACACTCAAACATTTCATAACGAAACTCATTATACTGTTACATTCAGTGTTTTTCAAAAATGTATCACATTTAACAGAACTAATCACAACATTAATGATATTTATTTTAACTTTTAGAATTTCTTCTGACATAATCATAGTTACATGGATTTATTGAATAGCAGAGATTCTATTATAGTTACAGGAAAATCTATCATTTCAATGGAATATAAAAAAAAATAAGCATGAAAGGCAAAATTTATAGGTTCTTCCATTTTAAACTTGGAAAATCAATTATTTTTTCTTTTATTTGCTGAAGGTTTTTTTTAATTTATTTTTTTTTCCTTTCCGAAAGCTGTTTTTCTTTTTTTAAATAACGAGAAAAACTAGACTGAAATTTCTTTTTTTTAAAAGAATGAATTATGTTTGCTGAGATTTATTCAGTTGGTTTGCATTCGTGAGAGAAGGAATTGCTCAAATCCTTTATTGGAACAGGTTTTACATGAATTGGTTTTAAATGAGTTCGATAAAAATTGACGGATTTTATTCGCCTAATCCATATAGAGGAATTGCAGATAAGTATTTTTTCCTCTTTTCTAATTTTTTTCATTTATCTTAATAAAAAATACAGTTTTCTTAAAATTTCTCTGCAGCATTATCATCAAAAATTTGTAAATTGTTATATAAGACTTTTTGTTGAGAATTTGTTTCATCATTTATTTATTTTATGTTTCGTAAAGTAATTCCAACTTTTAAAGACAAGAAACGTCAAGTGATGTTCCATATGAAATTAAATCGAAAAGTTTCATTTATATTCGAAAAGTTTATAAAGAGATTAATCTATCTCATTTCATAAGAATAAATATAATTAATTCAAAAAATGCCTTTCGATATCTTTTATTAACTGTAAAATACTTAAGGTCTGATGAATTGTCATACCCAAATCAGCATTATTTTTGATATATATAAATACATCGAAAGGAATTATAATTCGGCCTTTCTTTGAAGAGGTGAAAAAAATTGTTTTTTTCTTCCCGTATCTGTTCAGTTAAATTGCAAAAGAATCTTTGTGACTACATTTACAAAGTAATGGCTGTAAATGAAAAACATACCAATTAAATAGATACTTTAATACATTTTTAGTTATTTCCATAGGTGAACTTAAATGATTTGCAAATCTAATATCTATAAAGTATTTTATTATATATGATTGACATAAATTATTTTCCAAAATTAAAAAAAATATTATTATAAAAAACAAATGAATATAATATAATAATATGAATTCAATAAAATATAAATATTCGATATATATTTATTCGATAGAGTAGTTGTGTTCTTGATTTTCTTTTAGTTTATCAGATGTACAATAAGTATAAAAACAGAGATTTCAAATTTGATTCCCATTCAACAAGGTTAAATGTCAATGTATTCTTTGTTTTCATAAATTCAATTCGGACATTACTTTTTAATATCAATAAAGGGCAGAAAGTTTTGTGATATCAGTTCAAGATATTGATGTAAATAAAGTAAGGAGATGGCAGTACTAGAGTAACAGAAAAATGTTAAACAATATTTGGCAACAATGAAAAACAGGCTTGTAATTCTTTGAACTACCAAGGGTGCTCACATTTAAACTTTATTCAAAACTTTATAAACATGCTTACATTATATCGGAAGAAACATATTTTAATTTATAATTTTTTATTACAATATTAATTGTAATCAGAAAAAGTTTTTGAGTCTACTATCCAGTGTATTATATTTTGACTAGCTGGTATCCAGCGCGTTGCTGCCTCCTATAAAAACAATATTAAGTGCAATTAATGAATTATTTTGCAATGTTTCAACGAAATAGGACGAATGATAAGACAGTATATAAAATATAAATAAACAAATCATCATTTTTATGTATAAGATTTGTGTTTTTTTTAAAGAATTGTAACGCTTCGTGTTCTTTCAGAATGGTAATGAAATAAACCATCAATTGTATCTCATGATTCATTCAATATTCGTTCAGACCTCTCAAGTTTAATATTAGAGAAAGCGATTAAAATATTTCTTTTAAAGTTGATTAAAAATAAAAAATATATATATTTACACCGCAGAATCGTTAATATAGTTGAAAAGAGAATTTTTGAAAACTAATATGGTGGAAAATTATTTGAACGACAACATATTTAGTAGTTACTGTTAAAAACGCTAAAATTTAATTAAAATTTAAAGACAGTAGGGTTAGTTTCCCCAAAATGTTTTCCCATAACCTGTAGTAAAGGTACCTCTGAAAATAACTTACATGACATTTGCGTACTATAGCTACAAAAATTAACCTTTAATTTTGCTATTAAAGATTAATTTAACAGCTTGGGATTAGCAATTGTATACATTCTATTATCTTTAACAATTGTACACATTCTATTATCTCACCGGCAAATTATTCGGAGATTAAACTTTCGTAATTAGATGCGATTGAGATTCGATTTCTTTATTCCAGATATTTGTACTATCCCTATAACCACCTTGTAGATGTACACAAGCTGACCAAGTTTCATAGAAATCGGATGAACGATTTGGAAAGCATAAGAGACATGCAGACAAACATTCATTTTTATTTATATTATATGACTGAAATTACAATACGAGTCTGTATTCATATATCGAAAGGAACATGAAAGCAAATAGGAATTGAAATTCTTCCTCGTGGATTTCTCAAGAAATTATGTAATATTGATTAATGATTGTAAAATATGAAAGCAGATACAACATAACGTTGCTCATAATTCGAAGTATTATGAATGTTTAAGGCCATAATCGCAATTTTTTTTGAAATAGTATTTAAGACTGCTGTAGATAATTTTATTAGACATTTCTAAATATATTTACGGGAATGAAGTTCAGAAGAGGAAATAAGTAAAATTTTGAAAAGCAAATAGTAATTAAGTACTTGGGGAATGTACAAATATTTAATTAACACTTCTATGGTAAATAAAATGCTGAGATAATCTGAAAATGAAGTTAAGGAAGTAAGTGATAGCAGAACATTGGGCAGGGAAAAAGTTTAAATAAATGAAAGGAAACATTCGAGAAATAAATATTGCATCATTATTTAAATAATAATGAATAATTTAAGAAACAAATTCGTAAAAGTGTTGAAGTGGTAAACGAATCATGAAAAAACTGAAAAACTTTAATTAAATGAGAAAAAATGGATTTGTAATAGATGATATATTTATGAAACAAAGATAGTTTCAGAGGATAAATGTATATACAACATATAGATGATGGATTATGCAATAATTTATATGAATACGAATTGAGTCTCTGTTTCATATCCAACCTTACTAAATTCAAATATCTCAAAAACTTTTGATATAATGCGTCTTTTCTGACGGCTTCATGCATTAAATTAATTGTGTTAGATTTTTTCAAAGAAAATTCGCTTGACTTAGCATTTTTGAATTGCAGTACAGCTTCTTGTTACTGGTCCTTCTCATTATCTTTCATAAACATGTATTAGAATCTATCACGGATTGATATTTTTGAAATTATAGAGAAAATGATTAGTATTTGCGATTGCATTATAAACGAAACTGTATAGAAAAGTATTAGAATATAGCTGTAATAATATGCATTAAGGTGTTAGTACATTTTATTGCCGCTAAATCATCATTTGAATCGATAGTATTTGTAGCTGCATGTGTATATTTAAACCTAGAAAAATTCTTACTTTACTTTCTGGTTTATTTTCAGACACACATATATGTATATATAAACATACATAAGGATGATCACACACTTAAGGATATATATATATATATATACAGAGAGAGAGAGAGAAGGCCGCTAACAATGAGAGAAAATAAAAGGTTTTTTGTGTCTAGTAAAGAGCAGTCGGTGCCTGCTGGCACCAGTTTCACATCAATACTCTGGTTACAAAAATCTCAAGATTGGTACATATTGAGTCATCTACGTAAAATGATGATTTTAATTATATAAAAATTATACCAAGAATAAAAAAAATAATTAAATAAAAACAAAAATAACAAATAATAAAATCCCATTACAATATTTTTGTATTATATTTCAATTTTTACTTGTCAATTGATTTAAAATAATATTCTCATGCATTCTTATACCTTATTACCATACATATATATAACTTTGTTAAGTGTAATTAATCATTAATCACAATTTTTTTCAATATGTATATCAACTAAAATTTTCAAAAGAAAATATATTACTCATTATTTTCAGAACATGATGACGTTAGCCATCTTTCATACTGTTCACTCTCAAGTTTTCATACGAAATACAGTTTCTATGTTACAGATGATTAATCGAGACATCTCCTTCCTTACAAAACATAATTTTTCCTTTTCCTCGAAAGCGATGATCACGTTCAGAAATACTAAATTTCGGTTAGGCTTAGTTTCCAACACATTTCTCGAATACTTCAAAGAATGTTCCCACACATCCGTTTTGTTTTTTGTTTTGTTTTGTTTTTCAAATACCAAACTGTTCTAGAAAGGAATGATATAAAAGTATGAGCTCTTAATCATACGATGAACGTAAATGGGTTACATATCAGAAAAGAGAGGAGACGGTGACAATTTTCTATTTGTCTGTGTTAACGGCGGTAGAAAAAGTTATATTATGGCATTTGCGTTAGCGCTTGTTATTAATGACAGAAATATGTGATATTTTCTTAAGCTATTTTTCTGACGGCTTATTCCGTTTCTTATATATTCTACAAACACTCCGTAAATTATTACTTGGAGCGCAACGGAATTTTTTCCTATAAAACATCAATTCTCTGGATATATGTATTTCAAGTCTAAAAAAGAATCGTTTAATGTTGAATCATTTATTTTTCTTATTATCAACATGAACTCATTTATAAATTCGATTCCACTGTTTAAAAGAGGCTTCATAAATTTTATTCAAGTTTGGTTATTCTTCTCTTTAAATCATTTGTCAATTTTTCATTGCTTAAAGATACATTTTTCTAATGGTTGGTTGTTGTAAAAATGTGATTTTTTTTCCTTTGTTTCAAAAATTTGAAGAAAAAAATTTAAAATCTCCAACTTCAACAAAATTTTAAATAACCAATCATATCAATAATGGAAAATTAGTATACTGATTATCCATCACGAAAATCGATGGGCGAAATCTATGATACAATATAGATATTAAAATATCTTAAACACTAACTTCCCAGATCATTAAACTTACCCTTTACATCTTATATTAAAATCGGCAATTATAAAAATAAATTGCTTTGGAAAAGAACTAAAAGCGAGAACAAAATAAAGGAGAAACAAAGAGCAAATAAAAAGAGAGAAAGAAAAGCACAACTTAATTCAGCAATCGCTTGAACTCCGCACAAGACTTGCTCTTCGCCGGATTGATCCAACTATTCTGCATTGACTCTTTCCATGATTACGTCTGTCTTTGACTTGTGACTACCGGCCTTATATAATTTCCAGAAGCGAGCATAGAAGGTTCTACAAGAATCAGGCATGTCTAGGTCCCCAGTGGCTCTATCTCCAAAATTCTGGAAGATACCGGTATCGTCTATTTTCTCACAAAATCGTCAAATGGGTGCCAAGTGAGTCGTCAGGCTCTGGCATCTCTGACTTATCTCCCGATCAGCATCCAACAAAGTTAATCAAAAAACAGTCTTTCCAGTAGCTGAACTAACCATGCTAACAAGCAATAGTACTAATCTGCAATACTATCCATCATATTTCTCTAGTTTTTACAAAAAATTAATAATAATAAACATAAAATAAAATATAAATATTTCCTAATTGACAAGATAATTTTTCTCAAACTCCTTTCTGACGATATGACAATAATTCTTTTATTAACTTTAAATATTTTAATTTGTCTCAGTTTATTTTCAATATTAATGTTTTTAAATAATAATTTGCTTGATCCATAAATTAATTTAGTGAAAAATCAAAAGCATCAAATTAGAGTAGTAGTAAAAAGCAAAGTAGTTTTCTTTTAATAAAATAACTATTTTCAAAGTCTAATGAAATAAAATTATGGGAGTTATTTTCTATGCTTGTTTTAGGATATTGTTTGAATTTTCGAAAGTTATTTAAAACCTGTGTGGCTTATTATTCATTGTGTTCTAAATATTGAAGCTATGCATCTCGAATTCATTCCAATTTATATGTATAAACTAATCTGAATTCATATATACATATACATTTGTAATACATTTTGTAATTATAATCATTTTGAATAATTTATAAACTTCTGCATAAAATATTTCATGTCACATAATTTCATTTGATCTCTAATAATCTATTTGAAAATGTAAATCATATGTAATTTTATCATAAACTCTACAATAGTTCAACTTGATCGAATCTGAATAGTTAAATTTAATAGGCTTAGAACAAACAACATTTATTTTCAAACACCGACCTCGCAACTTTACAAAGACAGGGATAGAAAATTAATTGAAATTTTGAAATAGTTATTATCATTTCTGTAATTTAGACTCTATTTATAGACTAAAACACTTTTCAACATCTTTTTCGATGATAATCCTTTGGCACATTGATTTAGAAACAAGCAAACTTATAATAGTATATACAATAATTAAATGTATCTTTCCTTAGCATTTTGATTCAATTCGATTGTTTATAACAAGATTTATAGTATTTGAGGTTTATCACTAATGTAATAATACGTAGAAACTAAATATTTTTAACAAAGAGCGTATTCGTTCAGATTAACAATTTAACTTCCATGAAATAAAGTTTAAAATTGAAGTTCAGCGATAAAAACGAAATTTTTAAACTTTTGCTCTTCTTGAAAGCTTGAAATAGTTCTTATAACACAACATAAATGTCAAAATGAAATAGAATTATAATCGCCCCTCAAAATAATAAATGTACCTATTTATCTCATACGAGCAAGATTTTAAAATATGTTCGATATGAATATGTTGAATGCACCTGTTCTTGCCAGGCGTCAATAAATATGAGTATCAAATAGGTTTGGTCCGTCTTTTCCTCGACCGTTATACGGGATGCTCATAAATAAATATGCAGAAAGTTTATTTTTAAAAAGTAGAAGTTTGCTGTTTATTTCAAATATTCGAAATTTTTAATACACTTATAAGTGTTTATTTTAAACACCTCCGAAAATATTAAAGCTATCAAGGGGATCAATAATTCATGATTCACTCTTTCAGCAACTTTGATGGGACAATATGAAAGCCTGCAGATGTGTATATCAAC
The DNA here is from genome assembly GCA_026543055.1 of Argiope trifasciata. NCBI lineage: Eukaryota > Metazoa > Arthropoda > Arachnida > Araneae > Araneidae > Argiope > Argiope trifasciata. The sequence continues at coordinate 16,211 of JAPMOQ010034408.1, forward strand.
ACCAGTTGGTAACGAAAAAATAAAACGCTTACTGTTTGATGTAGCCCGAAAAAAAAGTTCAGATATCGCAGCTCTTAAATATCGACATTCTTTAGTAGCGTCATAAGAGAGGTTAAGAAAAAATTGTGAGAGAAGTTATCGCACTGCTTTGATATTTTTTAAGTTAGTTATTCTTGAAGTTATCGCACTCCTATTGAACACTTCTAACTGTGATGAATTCAAATTTGTAGTTGTTAAATTTTTATTTCCTATAAACAACAAAGCCATTTTTAAAAAAAAAAAAAACAGCCCTGTAAAGCTGTGATATTCACATTATTTAGTACACGTCATCAACTATACCATTATAAAAATATTATTCCCCTTCATTTAAAATTATTAGTATCTTCATTTAAAAATAATGTTGCCATGTGAAATATGACCACATTATTTTTAAATGAAAATATTAATGCAAGTTTCTTTTAAACAGAAATCAAACTAAGATTCGTAGCTTCTAAAATTTAGCATTTCAGATGCCAGAAATACACAATTTTTGGCCCTGTACTTGGTGAGTTTCGAACGAATTTACAATGTATAACTAAGCTATCTTTGATACAATTTTCTACAACGCAATTTTACTTTTGTGTTATCTTCCACTTGAAGAATCTAAAGGATTTTAACCGAAATATAGTGTTTACAAAAGTTAAACTCAACAAATCCGAAAAGTGTGAAGGTATTTGAAATTAGAGATGCATTTATAAATCATGAGTCAGAATATAATGGATGGAATTAAACATTCATCGTAAAAATGCTTAGTAAATAATAAATAGAATTGTTGAAAAATATAAATGGAAACATACATAAAATGGAAATAAAATTTTTTATGTCTAATTCATTACGCTATCTTAGAACAAAAAGTAATTTTTATGCACAACTTTGAGACAAGAAACGAAGGAAATCCTTTGTCCTTTTCAAAATTTTAAATACAAAGTCTATATACAGAAAATAACAACCTAGTTATTTTCTGCAGCCTAAATGACAGAATAAGAACAATAGAAACTGAAATCCAAGTGGCTGAACAAATAATAGCTTTAACGAACATAACATCAAGAAATCTTAAGCTGGAAAAACGCTTTAAATTATTTAATATTAAACTAAGGTTCAAAAATTTCGAAGTAATGAATAAGTAAATACATACAAATAAATGAACCTCAGAATGTACAAAGGAGTTCCAAAAATACGCAAAAGAGATGCATACATAAGTGTTTGGAAGATTCGTAAATAGATATCACAATCTATAACAATGAGGAAAAGGTTCATAAAATAAAATTTTAAGAAGCATGTTCAAGAAAGAAAGGTGTTTCATGCAACATTTGAAAATATTTTTAATAAAGAATTTTATACAGGATTTTTATTTTAATAATAGTATATCGACAAACTAATAGTACATTATTTATCTTAAACAAAATTTTGAAACCTGAATCGCCCTTTCAAAATTTTAGCTTCCTTGAAATAATCTAAGGTTAACATAAGATAAAGTTAGATAAGATTAATATAAGATTAATTACTTACTATTCAATTCTTTCTCAAAGAATAAATAACCATCTACAACTAACAAAAACGAAAGACAACGCGACAATCTATATTGAATTATGAAAATATTGTAAACCATTCAATTATGCTAAAAAAGGGAAATTTTCCTTAAACGTATCTAAATTTATTTCCATTTTAATCATCGCATAAAAAGCATTTTTTCCATTTGTTTAATCCGTATCTAAAATTATTTTTCCGTTTATTTCCATTAATTTTTTTCCAATTTATCCTAAAATTCAGGTCCTGTTTCTTATTTGATTCTAATTTTACTTTCTGATGAAGGCTGGTTACTTCTATAAAAGTAAAAGTTTCTTGAATCCAACTAACAAAAATGAAAATAAATAATAAAATAATTTAGGAATAAATGTATCTATTAATCCTTTTATTGTTGTTGTTGTTTCTATAATCATAAAATAGTTATTCATCAACACATAATAAATTATTTGGCATAATCGAAACTTTTAAATAATTATAAGTTAAGGAAATGTAAAAAAATAATTATATTTAATTAAGGAAATTTATCTTTTAACAATAAAATTTTTATTAATTTTATTATTTAATTAGTGCACTTTGTTAATGCTTATACTTCCCTGTAATTACATAAAAATTTAAATAATTTAAAGCTTTTGGAATTTTTTTTAAAGCTCATAATATTTTTAAACATAAGAACAAAACAGTGAAGCAGATGATTTTGTTAATATACATAACTTAATCCTTTTCATAGTAAAGAATATCGAGCAATTTATCACGGTAGTAAAATTTTGATTAAACAAGATTAAATGACACACAAGGTAATTTCTTTGACCCGATGAAATAGCGAGCTGGATTCTTTTTATTATTTATTTTATGTTAATTCAAGTGACGCTATTTATGTCAGCTGTTGGCATCAAGGAAATAACTCACTTCGCTTCAACTAACGATGACACTGTCTTCATCTTACAAAGATGAACAAATGCATTCAAGAGATATATATGAATACAGCCTTCAGAAATTATTGCATTTCATACGAATCACACTTAAGCAAATAGTCAACTGATGTTCAGCCAAATGGCAAATGGTTTAGATAGCAAATAGCCAGCTTTTGCAAAAGGTTATTATTAACACTTTCTGTCAATAAAATGAAATTAATATACAAATAGGTTTTCTTTTGGTTTGGTAACTTTTATATATTTAAATGTAAACATTTCTAGTTCCTTTCTGATTTATGAACATGGCTTTTGTCAATACGCTTAATAAAATTCTACGAAAAGGAGACTGAATCGTTTTTCTAATTTTGTAGTTTAAAATTAAAAAAAAAACAATTTTTTGATTAAATAAAGTTTGTGAAAATGATTTTCTTATTGTATAAACTATTGTTTTTCCTGCGTAGTGTAATTTTAAATTGCATAATGACTTCAATAAATTTTTCTATCACATACATTAAATTTGCTTAGTTGATTTAATTTTGGAACATCATTTATTTATTGATTATTAATTTATTAACATATAGATAAACATTTTGGTTTTAATTTTGTTTATTCTGATAGGGGAAAAATGTCTTCATGAAAGCAAAGTAAGACAATATGCATCAAAAAATTTAAGTAAGACAACGTGCATCACCATTCAAATAAGAAGTTCACCTTTGTTTGTTGCATGAATTTTCTTTATTGATTTTACAATATTACTCTTCATATAAAATAATTTAAGTGGTCCACAATAATCTCCATATTAAAAAAACATTTATTGAGAAAAAATTGGTACAATACATATCCATAAAAATATTCTCTACCATTTACTACAACTTTTTCCCACTTTCATCCAATAAGTCTTCCAATCGATATTCTTTGTAATTGGCATCTTAATCATTGCTCTTAAATGTCCATGGAATATAACGAAGCAGCATCGCCATAAGTCTATAAAATTATTCGATGGGCTTCGGCAAGAGATTTCTTCAAATAAAAAAATGAATGTAGAAAATGAAATTTAGAGCCTTTCATGATTTGGATCTTTGTACTCGGATGAACCCAATAGTATTAAGTTGAAAACTTTCATAAAACTAACAATAAAGTATTAGGAAATTGGTAAAACACAAAACCATTGTCATTTATACAAATGTTACGCCTGCTTACCAATAGATGTCGCTGATTAAAATACATGCAAGCACCTAATGAGTAAAATTCGTATTTGTGTAAGGTAAGCTGTGAAAAAGATAGCACCGATAATCAAGATTTTTCAAATTTATTGTAGGAATTACAGAACCAAATCAAATTTCAAAAAATTATAAACAGAATCAGGAGCAATTATCAATACATCAGATCTTGAAGCACTTGATTAAAATTTCAAAATCCTCACGCTTTGATCATCAATCATTTAAGTATTTACCTGTACTTATTCCTGATATTACAAGAATAGTAGCTTTAACGCTGAATATTAATTTACCCAAACACATTTTTATATATCATTTAAGTATTAAAAGAAAAAGCATATCTAAAATTCATTGAAAATGTAGAATTTGCTAAACCTGTAAATTAATGCTGTGTAAGATGACTACCTTAAAAGAATTAATTACTTAGAGTGTGTTAGTGTGTTAAAAAATAATTAAAAGATGTCAGTTGTTTTATTATTGTTGGTTAACTTTTCTAAGAATTTAAATTGAACTGTATTTCTTTGCTAAGAATTTAAATTAAACTGTATTGGTTTAAATTTTTAAGTACTAATTATAATTTTTTTAAATATAAAAATCAAGCAAATTTTTAGAATAATCAACACAGCATTATCTTAGATTTTCTTTAAATTCAAGTTAATATAAACCTCCAAAGCATTATAAAACATGAAAACATTATGCCATTAGTATTTGAAGTCCTCTAATTATAAAGTTCAAAACAATGTTCTAGTAAATATAATTACTTTTCCCAGGTTTGATTATAAGTAGAAGTTAACATGTGCAAAAATGCTTACATGGTTTTATTTTTATTTTCTTTGCTAAATCTAGCAGAAAAGTTTAAAAAAACGCATATGTTTATAATAAGAATTAAGAAAACATGTCCTCCTCAGCTTTTAATGCTGGAAATAAAAAACATTCTGTCTGTTTTTAGCAAGGCCACCTGGTGAAATTAGCTTTAAAAAACTTTTTTAGCAACAATTCAAATACTTAAGTGTTCTTAAAGGTTCCTGTATTTTTAACCTAAGGGAGAATTAAAGGCTTTTATCAGAGTACATTTATTTTTTCTATTAAAAGTGAATGTATAATTTCAACAGAAGTTTTAATGTGTTATGTTCGTTATTACTTTTGTGTTAATTACTTTTTCAGAATAACGATGAAAATTCCTAGGCAGAAAAAAATACATTTAACTTCTGCATTAGCATATATAGTGAAAATTTAGAGTCAAAATCGAATATACTTTCGTCGAACTTTTGTGTAAATTGAAGTAATTTATAACTCCTCTAAAAAAACCAGTAAAAAGAAGAAAAAAATTCTTCAAAACAGTGTAATAAAAACAGTAGAAGGAATTACTCGCTTTACATATGCAAGTACTTCTTGTACTATGATTAAAATTTGTGGATGATAAATTGAATGAATAATTTGTATATTTATAACAGGAACTAATGAATAAAATAATTACAAACGAAAAATGTCGTTTATAAGTAGTTTTTTCTTTTAAATCTTTTTAATATAAAGTCGTCATGTTAAAACAATTAAACCAAAGAAATTTATGCTTTGAATATTCGTTTTATTTTAACTGTGTGTGTGTGTATGTGTGTGTGTGTGTGTGTGTGTGTGTGTGTGTGTGTGTGTGTGTGTGTGTGTGTGTGTGTGTGTGTGTGTGTGTGTGTGTGTGTGTGTGTGTGTGTGTGTGTGTGTGTGTGTGTGTGTGTGTGTGTGTGTGTGTGTGTGTGTGTGTGTGTGTGTGTGTGTGTGTGTGTGTGTGCATTACATTTTTACTGTCGTTATTTTATATTTTCATGCTGTATTTTTTCCTGATTGCAAATTGGCAGAAGGTTAATTTCACCATTTCACCTTCTAATTCAGAATAAAATCTTTCTAAAACTTTACCTTACGGCTATAATGGGAAATAATGGAATAATTTTCTATTATATATGCAATCAAATATGCTTATGATGAATCTGTAACAAATTATAGCTTGAAATATAAATAGTTTTGAATTAAAAGTAAAATCATAAAAGTAGAGATTTGTCATTGCTTACAGATTTTATTGAAAAAATTAATAAATAGAACTTCAAAACTTAATAATAAAATATGATTTATATTAAAGAATCTGAGAAATAAATATGAACAAATTTAATATTTCTCAAAGGCAGCCAACTTTACTTGTTCTTTAGATAAGTTTTACAGAAAAGTCTTTTTTCTTTTTTTCAAAGTATAACAAACTTTCAGTCACAATGACAGACTATTAAGGACATTCTGGACTTATAAAAGAATAGGAAATTGAAATCTTAGTTGTTTCAAGGCGGTTATTTAAAATACTTGGTTTGAAAATTAAAAAATTTTTATGAATCCAAATTATTCTTTACCAAGCTTCAGAAAAATTCTAAAATAAACATGATTATATTCCTGCCAGTTTTTTGTATTTTCACCCGAATTGATGGTTAAAAGAAAATCGCTTGGCAATGAAATAAGAAATTCTTTTGCTTTTTATAGAGTAAAAACATTGTTAGAAAACTACCGAATCGGTCTTCATTTTCACAGATTCTATCCACAAAAGAATCGTGATAAAAGAAGTGAAAATGGATCGCCGGGAAAAATGAAAACTGCCGAAATGTTTCCATAGAGTTAAGAAATTCTTTTCACATGGAATGAGAAGAAAGTTAGAATATTGAGTTAATCTGATGTTTTCAGTAAACTTTCAGACTCGTGAAAAAAGGTGAGAAAAAACTCTTTAGATTTCAAAAAAAAAGTTGCTTTGAAAAGGATTTTTTATTTTTTTTACTGTACTATTACTTTTTAACCGTGGTTTTCAATACAAATGTGAAACTTTCAATCGTACAGAAAAATATTTTGAAAGGTCAGGAAAATATTTTTAGAATCCTCAACAAATACATTTTATTCTTTGTTGAAAGTGCAAAAACTACATTTATCCAAATTTATATATTTCATACTTTAAAAGGTAACTTTTTGGCAGATAAAATCGTATTGTTTTCCGAAGAGAATTTTAATCTTTTTTTTTTTTCAAAATAAAAATACACATATCATTTTTTAAATTTAAATTCGAAATATTTTAATACAGTACGTTAAAAAAACAGTCCTTTAAAAACTTTTATTATACATAATAAAACTGTATCCAATTTGTCTATATATGTTAATCTGAAAACAACAACTTAAACACCTACAAAAGAATTAGAAGAAAACAAATCGAGAATACGTATAAAACTTAGTAAGCATTAAAATCACTGAAAGTTAAAAATCAGATTACAATAACTAATTTATTTGATAGAAATGTAATAATTAATTATTTTAATACCTTTATATTTTTTTCATGTACGAGGAAGCACAAATATCACTTGGTGTTTAATACAAGTAATATTAATAAGAATGAAATATAAATTATAATAAAAGCAAATTGAGTTCGATGAATGAACTCAATTTGTCTGTTATTTCAAGTGATATTTATTTGAAAGGTCACACTTGTTTTCTAATATGGAAGTCACTATTGGTCAGGATAGACAAATATCTTAGATAAATATGGCAGACACCTGATTCTTCTGCTGTTATAATTATTTCCAAATTAAAAATTTTAATATGAACAGTATATTTTGTAATTGATCAAAAGCAAGGAAACCTTTTTCTAGGTGAGAAACTTAAAAGTTTTTAAAGAAATTAATACTGTATATAAAAATATTCTCAATTTGTGATCTTTGATTCATTGCTATATTAAACATATTAAAAACAATTTTCTTGATTTTTTTATTACTAAAATTAAGATATAAGTATTAACTAAATCAAGAAAAAATTAAAATATAGTACTCCAAGGATGCATCCGGATTTTAAGATGGAAAACTCTGAATCTTCAATCGAATAACAACCTATTACATATACAACTTATATTTTTTATCAGAGGATTTATTAGTTATTTTTTACCTTAAACCTTTCATTGATACTTGAATTCTGAAATTGTAAAATAGCGATTGGACGCCATAGCTAGGCTAAAAACAAACTAAATTAATGATATACAAATTTTACAAAAAAAATCTGAATAACTAATTGCAATTGTTGATGCCCGCAAATTAGGTTTAAAACATTAACCAATTAAATAAAACTATTTTTAAAATTTCGATAGGTAAACATAATTGGTAGATATTTGGCACTGTTCGCTTCATTTGTAATCGATGCGAATAAAAAAGATTCAGCTACTACAAGCGACAAGTGCAACTGAAATGTTGGTACCCGGACTGTTTCATAATGTAATTAAAATAAGCGGTAGAGAATTGCAACCCAAAAAAATAGAGCCCAAGGGGGCACCCGGGTTTGAACCGGGGACCTCTCGATCTGCAGTCGAATGCTCTACCACTGAGCTATACCCCCGCACTCTCAACGGCTTACTGTTTCCGCTCATAAAGAAAACACTCTTTTGAAATCTAAGTCGAGCAGTTAAAGCTCTTATCAGTGCGAAGGAGCTGTTTCTGTACTACTGATAACAGTCGCGGTTTTTAAAAACATTATTTGGAATTATTTATGACAGAAGTATATTTATTTCGGATGTTCTTTTTTTTTTCTTTTAATTTTACTTCCGAAATTAAAAGAAATCAAAATATGGAAACAAAACACTTAATAATTAAAAAATATTTACAAGAACTCATTATTTTAAGCAAAAACATGCAAATTGTTGTCACAGTTATGTTAAAAATTTGGATAATTAATATAAGGCAATCTAACATTTTGCTTCAAAAATGTGCAAAGTATTCACAAAAGATTTTTGTTTGAAATGTGATAATATTTTTCCCCGTGATTAAGCACGTGATATTACAGAAAAGGACAGGCATATATGATAATGGGTCAAATAAAACGATGCTTCTTTAGAAATACTGAGTATCATTTCACACAGATAAAAATCGCTCATTTTAATCATTCAGAGCCTACTTATTAAATATAAAGTAATGTTGTTATATTAGTATTTCAATAATTTTAAATAACAGTGATCAATATTTTAAATAATAAAGAATTGAATTCAAAACTAGAATTATTATACAACGACGGTTTTTCTTTTCTAAGAATAAATCTCTTATCATATATAGCAACAGATGTTTTTAGACAATTCATAGAAAGTGCCAATAACCATTCTATCTTATTCTTAAATCCACACAATACGATCAAATATATAAAATACTGCATTGTTGCGTGTGAATTAATAACTAATAGATATTCTTATTCAATTTTTCATTGCACTGACTTTCATTAAACAGAGCCGAATTATTCAAGAGACAACTCTTAAAAAGTGAAACAAACTTGGTTCGGCAGAATATTTTTTTTACAATACTTCTAGAATATTTAAATTTAGTTCTTTTACTGGATACACAAAGGCATGTGCAAACACTAATTCGAAATAAAATTAATATAATTTGATTTATGTAATATAACTAAAAGTATTGCAATTAATTAATTTTATCATTCTAAAAATTACGTATCGAATCATTTTTTTAAATGTAAGGTAATTGTAAATGTAATTAAATACTATTTTTATTTTTAAACTTGGGTGAGATTTTAATTTATTACATCCTGAATTACTGTAAAATTTCAATTTTGCAATTTTTATACTCTATATTTTAAAAACTATGCTTTTAAAAATGCTCTTCGATTTAATATTTTGCCATTCATCTTTTAAATATTTGGTTTTGAAACCTCTTATAAAGATAAATAAAACTAAAGTTATTTTAGAATTCTTAGAAAAAAAACTGCTTGTGGATTTTAAGACTACTCTGAATGAAAATTTTAAAGGCCTTCCGAATATTGCACTAGGTGAGAGTGTTTCATAATAAGAATATAAATGGTCTTATTTGCGTAAAATATGTTTTGACTGCAACCAGACCTTGAAGAGCCGGAGTTACTGGACTGTCTGCACAAACATTAACTTTTCATAAATTCGCTGATATTCAAAGTCAAAAGTCATTTGCAAAGGACGTTGTGACATTGTAAGTGAAAGGAGGTCATGATTTCAGGAAAGCTCAACATTTACCTGATAAACCTCTTTAATTCTCGCTATTTGGAGACTTCTAATAAAAAAGTCTTCTAATATCTTTTTTAGACAACTATATTGCTCAGTAATGTTTTAAGACTATAAGACGTTCACAGATTTAAAATCGAGGATATTAAGTTGTTTTGCACAAGACAAATGATTGACTTTTAAATATATATATTTTTAATGATAACTAATTTCAAATTATTTGGCAAGAGATTTAAACAAAAATTTAATTTATTTAAATGTTGATCAAAATTTAAATCTATGAATTCTGGAATATTAAAGTAATCAAATTAGACTTCAATTCAATAATTTATGTATACATAAAAGTATAGTATTATATTTTTAAAAACAGTATCCTTATTATAAATGGCAATACTAGAACGAGCAGTTGTAATTTCCTTCATTGTTTTCGTATATCTATTCAACACAGCATTTTTTAATCTATTCTTTCGAAAATCTGAATCATTTGAAACTGAATACAGAAAGTGTTGAATGTGAAGTGAGGAAGATAATGTTAAAATTAAAAAGTCTCCGACACCTCCATACCCACCTTGACATGTAAAGACTTTTACATTGCATTTTGTATTAAAGTGAATTAATCCAATCTGGCTGGCATCCTGCCTTAGGGGTGGCGTATCTTCCTAGTGTTCTGAGAGCCCCGATTAGAGCATGATTATTATTCCGTATTCTATCTGTCAGTAATGTGAATTTACCCCCCTGTAAAAAAGGGTAGTGCAAGCGAATGAGAAGCATGAAGTAGCTAGTGTCATTGGAAACAATAATAATACAATCTAGAAATTTGAATACCGACCTTTCAAATGACTGTGACCAATGTTAAAAAAATGAGTCATTTTAAAAACAAAAGATAATATCAGATTTTATTTATCTAAACAATCGTATTTTTGAGTATTGTGTTCCTATAAACACGAATAAACACATCATTTGCTGGCAATTCTTTAGGGCAGAGTGGCTGTAAAATTTAAGATCCACCTACATTTCTGACGATATAACAATCTACCAAATTTCATTCATCTGGTACTTTGTGTTTTCGAATTCTGGTCTGTGTGTGGGGGGAGCGAGGTCCATATTCTAAGTTTGACAGGCAAGCGTCTCTTTCGAAGCAGTTAAAAATTTAATTTAGAAATTCGGTATAATAGATAACATGTTAAATTGTTCCGTTCTAAGACTAACTAAATATGTCGTGCGTCAATGAAAAATGTAATATTACTTTACGTCCATGCGTTTAAAATCGATTTTGGTTAGTGGAATTGTCTGTTATTCGAAATCACAGACAAACATAAAACATAATTCCATAAATATGTTTTTCGAGATACAGTCAAGTCCAAAACATGAAATCAAATTCTTTGACATGTAGTTCTTCCTATATTAATATTTCGTGCACTAGGAAATAAAAATATAGAATAAATAAACTGAAAATTCTACTCACTAAAAATAAATCCACCATGATTCATTGTGCAACCACCTGATATATTTTATATGGCTTTATATCATGAACGAAAGAAGTGACAACTGTACACCGATTAATACGAAAATAAGTCATTTTCATTACTAACTCTATTATTTATTATTTATGGAAACTACATATGATAGTTTCCTTTGAGTTCAATACATTATTGCAAACACCTCTAAAGGTTATTGCATTTGAGTAACAGGAGCTGTGATAGGTGTAATGCACCTCTCAACTAGTCAATATTTCATGAATTCTCTGAACAAAAATTGATAGTAAGACAGGCCAAATGTATATGTTAATCCAATTCAAAATAAAACTATATAAAACCGTCAAGAGAGTTCATGCTGACTTTTGAAATTTGGCTGTTGATTTTTTTTTTTACTTTGCAACATCGACATATGACTTCCCGAACTAATAATCATTTTTTACATAGCTGTTTTCATTCAGAAATTGTCTGACTCATCACTATCGCATCAAAAATGTTTTGGGAGAAATTGATGTTATTTCATCGAGAGGTTGCCTGAATACTTAGGTGACCTCTAAATTCACATGTACTAAACATAGGGCCTGGAATTCTTATATTGCTGTGCGATAAGAAAGCATTATAACTATGCAAATCATGAAACGAAATATTGCTGACGAAATAACATTTATTGATACAAGCCTAGATCTGACGGATTTAAGTACTTATTTGAATGTTTTTAACTAACAGGTTTCCTTTTTTATCTGCAACCATTCAAATACGTATGTAGAATCCGTGACGTCCTGTTAAATGTTCTGAGAAGTAGCATGCATAAAAGTAGCATGAGTGTAAATATTGGAAAGCGTTATTCTAATGGTATTGCAGTCCATGCAGTCCAAAATATATCGTGTGCTTAATATTAAAGCTAAATTTTAACTTCATTTAAATATCCAACTACATTCGGAGAAACAATTTTAAAAAATTGGATATTTTTAAAACTTTTTTAAAAATTAAGTTTTATAGATGTATGGTCAATTATAATATAAAATGCTATAAATACAGCAAAATTATTTTAAAATATAATGTATTTTGAGAAATAGAAAAATATATAGTAAATTTTAATGAGATTTGAACAAAACGGTTAATACAAAATTTTAATGAAGGAGCCCTATTTTTCTTTGTACACAAGTTATAGAATATAATGGTGAATGAGGAGAACCAAAATATTAGAAAAAATTGAGATGCAAAAACCTTATGCGTAAAAATTTTCATATATAAGCATTTTTTCCACATATTCACAACTTAATTTTTAAAACACATACAAATGAAAAAATATTGCACATGAAAGAAGAATTTCGGTTCATTTCATTACCTATATTATTTAAAACATAAGGCGAAATTTTTATGTAAATACCAAAATTAATTTTTGAGATATCATATTAACAGTGGAGCGTTTTTACGAAAATTAAAATTGAATTTAAAGACAAATTTTAGATGAAAAATGTATGACCTTGGGTGATAGGACAGACCTTTCTTTTCCTAGAAAAGATAAACTTGTTGTGGAAAGAGGAAGGACTGAATTAAAAGGAAAAAAAAATTTAAACAAAAATTGCCAATGTGGTCGATAACCAGTTGTTTCTTACGCAGTAGGATAACTTAAGAGAGAAAATGCTCATCGTCTCAGGATTAAATAAACATTTTTTGATGTCATCAAATTAAGTAGCGTTAAATAATCCTGAATTATTTACAGAATGAAGGATTTGCATGTTTGTAGATTCAGATAAACGTCTAGGGTAACACCATGGATCTTTATTGGGCCATTTATGTTAATGTATATTGACTGAATATAAGCTCTACATTCATCTATTCAATATCCATTCTGTCACTGAGTTTCATAAAATAAACACAGTTTACTGTAATTTACATTTAAGTCTTGAAAAAAAATTGTTGATGTTGATTATTTGTACACAAAGTGTTTCATATTTTATTTTAATTGATTTTAGGCAATGTTGTAATCGAAAATATAAATTTCGTCAGGAGAGAGTTTTTAATTTTTTTTTTTTTTTTTTGCATTTAATTCTGTTTTAAAAAAATGTTCATCGATCACAGATTCCGGTCGTCACATATCTACTTACGGCTCTTGAAATAAACCTTTACCTTTTAGAATTCTTTTTTCAATCATGTTGCTGCCAGAAGATCTGGAATTTCATTTTGCATTCGGAAAAAATTATTCATAGGAAAAAAAAGTGCCAGAAGACCTGGGTCTTCATTTTACATTCGCGAAGAAAATAAGTGCGAAAATCAAATCCCTAAATGTTTCTTTCATATATACATATCACTCTTCGGAATGTTGACTCTGTCAATACGCCGACTTTTAAGTGTCTAATAGCATATGAAAGCGTCGGGAACCAAAATATACTGCTTTCATGAGATTTCTGAAGCTAAGCTTTTCTGCTAGCTCAAAAAAGAACTCCGTAAGCAAAGAGAAAACCTCATCTCTGAAAGCCGTCCGATGTTTGCATGTGTGATTGAATGCAGACGTGGGATTCAGTGGGGCGGTGAAAGAGTGCGGATATTTGCTTTCCATGGGCGGTAGTAATATTTATCTATGGTAAACCGCGTGTAATGATTTTCTTGGAACCTCTTTATCTATAAGATGGTCCATTTTGAAACATGTTTCTTAAAATTGTTCTCAGAAGGATATTTTAAGCTAGAAATATATCTAAAGATTTTTGTTGTAAGTTACAACCCCGCAAATGAAGTATCATTATGTAATATGCTGGCTACCTCTTATTACATCATTCATTGTAATTATCTCTTCCTTTAATCTTGAAAAGCATTTGATTCTTATACGTAGTTTTAAATACTCTTCTGCATTGGATTTCTTTACTTCAGAAATTGCGAAAAAATGAAGAATTTGAAACTGGGTACATACTTTTCATAATTGATTGATTGACTCTTAGATTGCAACAAACCGACATTCTGTACATCTCTCTTTGGAATCCTTGCAATAATCATTTAGTTGTTAAAGAAAAGTTAATATTTCGAAAATATCAAATTTGTCATAAAGTTGATTTTGCAATCCGTCAATCTTCACTAGTTTCAATAAATGAATAAAAAATAACACCTTTCTTTCAAAGTTAATAAGAATAACAATAAGGTTTTCTGTCAAGAGTATTAGACACAAGTTATTCAAAAGAGGGTTAAACATAATTTTTATAAGTAAAGATTAGCTTTTCAATATATTTATTCTTTGATAATAGTTTTATAAGGTGCATCTGGAAATCAAAGCAGGATTTGAAATTGTCATTATTCGTGCAAAGAAGTCTTGGTGGCTCTATTAAAAAGATTTTTGAAAAAGTTTAGGATATAAAAGTTTAGTGTTAGACGATAGAACAAAAGATTATAGTGTTTCTTTTGTTGAATAATATTTTGAAATCAATCATAAACTGACATATTTTGAAAATTTGAGAATTTTTCCCGTATATCGCATGATTTAACACCATTGTATTTATTTTAAGAAATAAGTTAAAGTCAACGTCTGTGCCCACAAGCATGTGTGAATTGAGAGAGGAAATAAGTTGCATCAACGAAATTCAGAGCCCTATATAAACAAAATGGTCATAGAAAATTTCAACAAAAGAGCACGTATATACGAGCTAAGTCATGGGAGTTATTTTTCCTATTTGCTATTCCATACTTAATTCTATCATGTGTACTTTAATCTCAATAAAAATGTTACAATTTAAAGAGGAAAAGTTGCGTGTTTTTTTTTATTATTTAATTCAAATCTTGTGCTAACATATTTTACTATCATAAAGCGCTTCATTTTTAGGAAATTTAAATTATGAATTATCAAATTTTTTAATCGGGATAACTGCATTTTATGAATGAATGCTGTAAATTAAAGTGTTGGGTTAATTTTGGGAAGCCCTGTATTAAAGGAACTTTCTTCATTGCCAAATGTAATTGTTATCTAGAAAAATCTAGAACTAGAGCTATCTAGAGCTTCATGCACAGTTTTTGTTAACTTTTTTGAAAAAAACTTAAAATAGCTCATGTAATGTAAAATGACTTCTAAAAATAAATTTTAGTTTCATTCTACTGTCAAAGAAATTATAGCAGTTTCAAGTCTGAAGAAACTATTTTTAAAATACATAGGATATTCAAAGAAATTTTAATGAAAGTATAGTTTTAAGTCGAAGTTTAATACTTCGACAATAATTAAAAGAAGAATGTATGTAAAAATTCAGATCGATATTACTTCAATAAATTAAATAAATTCCTTTTTAAAGCAATATATCTGATATTTTGTAATGGGAAACCACAAAGGCTATCAAATTAACACAATTATTAAAACAAGCTTCTTTAATAAAATTTGGAGAAAAAGATTCAAAACGTTTTGTTGTTGGCCCGCATCCAACTGAAACGCACTCTCCCAACAGAAATGTGCGCATTATTATGAGAGGAGAAGTGAACAGGATGCTCCGAGAGTTTAAAGACAAATATTTACTGAAGGGGGGTTTGATTCCTGCTCACATTCCCCAGATTTTAATTATGCTTGCGATAACAGCGAGCTTTCAGGTCTTCGTTAGTCCTTTTCTTTTACAGCGTGTCTCTCTCCTTTTCAGAGCTTCTCGGGAAATATCAGTAATTATGAAGATTTGGGAGGAAAAAGATACTAAAATAAAGAACTTTCCTCCTCTTCCCATGGCTACCTGCCAACCAATTTGTGTTCAAATGAAAAAGAATAATGATTTTAGAGGAAAAAATGTATTTCAAAGTTTAAAAAAACCGTAAAACTCTAAAATTCTAAGGACAAAATGAATTGCATAATTATATATCTAATAAGATATGACAAAAATACGAATTCGGGGCTAATAAAATTTCAAACTTTTTAAGTTTAAAAAAAAACGTAAAGTGTGGCCGTTTTTTTGGCAAATGCCGAATAGGTATAGTAGATTTACGGTTATATTATGAAAATAAAGAAAAATAAAACATGCAAAAATTAAAAAAGGTGGATAGATTTGAATTGGGTTAAGGCCTATATTGAAATACATGGTAATGATCGATATACAAAATTGGCGCCCCAGAAAGAAAGTGTTTATATATTTGTCCCCAAATCAAATATTGCTCTAAAACGGGAGTTAATAGAAGAATTTAAAACTACATTGGTTTGACAGATGGTATATGTCTACATTTAGGGAATGTATTGAGGTCTCAGAGCTAAGGAAAACCGAAAGACTGTAAATACAAGTACAGTACTAATGGTACAAGGTAATCTCAAAACCCTGAAGGATACGATGTCAAAGATTGGAACTTTCATTCCAACTGTTTGAGAGTCTGCAGGTGGGGAGAAAGACAATTTACAACCCAGAAAAGAATATTAATTTGACTGATGGGTCAATGAAAGGTTGGACAGTACTTATTCAGCAGTCGACCACAATAAATTATGTTGATACTGCTACGTTCAGTGATGGCGGGGTGATCGATTGTATACAGGAAAAAAGAAGGTATATGTCTACTTACTTGGTAACTTACGACTTTATTCCTAACTCAGAAGTAAAAATAAGAAAATACCATCCAGTGATTATTCAAATTATATCAGGACATGGAATATTTCCCACATATTTCCGAAGATGTATAGAATGTATTTAAATAAATGCCTCTGTGGAGGATTTGGTACTTTTTATCATTATTTAAAGAAATACAGAGAAATCTTGGAATTAAGCTGAAAGTTGAAAAGGATAATTTAAGCACAATACTGATGATACCAAAATCGTAAAATATTTAAGGACAAATGTTAAATATTGTCAGTTTTTTTATCAACTTTATGAAAATCTGAAATTGTTTGGATATTTGTTGTTTGTGAAACAGGAATTTGGAGAAACACTGAGGATTTCGAGAAGATTGTAACAAAATCAATTCTTAATTTAAGTTCGGGAAATTATTTAGTGCTTTGAATTTCACTTAGCTGAATTATTAATAAAAATATTTATGTTTTATTCCAAAACTTGCCAGCAATTTTTTGTGCAACAGACAGATAACAGATAATAATGTTGTATTTATTTAGTTTTGCTTTCAAAAACATTTTAAAGCAAACGTATTTGAAACATTCTATCTCATCCTGTTTGATTTCTGTCGGAAAATTCAAGCTGTTACAAGTTGAAAGATATCCTTCACTCTTCAAATTACTTTTTTATTCTACTAATGGCTAGAAAACGCAATGAAGCTTCGAATAATCTGCTTTGATCGAAAATTTCAAAAGAAATCGGAGAAGCCAAAGAAATTTTTTAAGTTTCTCTTTAGCTGAGATCCTTCTCATTCAGTGTTGACTAAATCAGTGTTGTAACGTTTAAGAGCTTCATGCGACATAAGATTTGAAAATCTAATTTTACAAAATCAGCATTTTTAAAGCTAAATCTATTGTATTGGCATTGAAATTATGCGGCCTACACAAAAAGAAAAGTTTCTAAACCATAAGTTGAATATCAAGATGCGGAAACTAAAGAAATTTTATGCAAAATAATTAAGTAGAAAATAACTTTTACATTAATCAGAAAAATGTTTTATTAATTATAAAATGACTTATTAAGATTCTAAGCTAAAAATTGATGAAAAGAAAATCTCTCGTTAAGAATGTACCCAAATAAATATTTAAGAATCAGAAGGACTTTAAAGATTTACACACACATACAATTCGGTTATGAGATGTATGGGTTTGAAACAGATGGATAAATTTTCGTTTCATTGCCATGAGATGAAGAGATTTATTTTTAAAATTGATGATAACAATTTAAGTCATTCTTTAATTTTCTTCAAAACTTACAACTAAATGCTGGTAAGATAAATCTACAAAGTTTGGAGAATGTTAGCAAGATTCTGTCTTACGACTCTAAATTGCAGGTTAATAAATCAAATCTATCGATTAATGAAAAAAAGTATACATCTGGGTAAAAAGATAACTATTTAATATGTTTGGAAATAATAATCATAAGTACATTAATTCAAAATAAATTCTTTCAAAGTAAATCATTATTATACTTTTAAATTGACTTCAGAAAACTGCATAAATCAAGTTTTCGGTTAATATAATACAGATTCATGCTCTGTCATTGCTTATTTCCTGTTTAATTAGCTCTTCGAAAAATTAAAATAGAATAAATTTATTTTTATGGATCATTACTAGTTAGATTATTTTTACTATTATTTTTACTGGATGAAAAATATTTATTACAAATCCTATTTACAGCATAATCTGCAAGATCAGTTTTTATTCATAACCATATGCACTTAAATGTAATATTTGAAGTCATATCAGTCTATTATATTTTATATTTCATTTTATTTCTTATATTAATCTTTTTTATACAAAATTGCTTTAAAAGAAATAAGTAAAAGTTTTACCCATTTTTCAAAAAAACACATTAAATTTATATCTCATATAAAGGACAAATAAATTCCTTTTTTACTGAACATTTTCAAATTTAATAAAATTAAAGTTTCAAAATAAATAAAATAATGAAATAAAAAATGAAAATAAAAGAAGGGCACTATAACATTAAAGTACCTACAAGTCAAAAATGTAAAAAAAAAAAACAATAATTAATCTGGAGAATCACTTATAAACCGAAAACGCATATTAAGCTTAATAACTAACAAGAAATGTAGAGAAAATTCAAATGAAAAACTAAACATGGAATTAACTTTTAGACAATGTAGAATATAAACGGCAGTGAAATTTTTCTTATATCATTAAAATCAGTGAATAATATAAATTGAAATAATTTGGAAATAAAGTTTCACATGGTAAATACTTATCAGAGTGCAGTTATAAAATTTTGTAATTAGCTCTTAAATCTCGTTTTAAATAAAAATTCGATTTATTCTTTATTATTGGGGGAAGGTGATTTATAACTGTAAAGGCTGCTAACCGTGAAAAGGCAACAAATTCCATACTTTGAAATGAAGTTATAATCTCTTGTACAAAGAGGATTTAAACGTAAACATTATTTATTTTCTTTCAGTTTGCTTTAAATTGCTCATTTTTTTCTGTATTTGCGTTCAAATTTATAAACAGAAAAATTAAAAAATAAAAATCCATAAATTAATGTTAAAATGAAAAAGTACCGATATTCCTTATTCTAAGTACTAAATTCTTTATCTTTCATAATCGAATATACTGTAATTCTGTGTGTTCCAAGAAACATCGCCACAAGAAAATAATATTCACACCACATAATGAAAGTTTATGCTTAAATATGAACGTCTTTTCCCAGAATTATAAAAAAACACGTTTATTACAAGAATCCGAATTAAAAACTTTTCATGAAAGTAGCATATTTCACTTTTATTAAAACATACGTACGCTCAGCTGGTATGTTATTTTAAAATTTAAAAAAAATGTTTCCTTGACAATAAGATTTTTATTGTTTCTAGTAAAAATCTTTTTTACACAGAAATGTTTTCATCTAATAAGTAATACTTACAAGAATTTTTCAAATGGACTGGTTTTATTCTCTTGATAAAGGAAAAGAAATGATATCGCCAAATTTTTTTTCTTTTCTGAAAGATAAATCTTAATTTGTTCCCCTCATTTTATCTTCAAATACCTTTTTTACTGCTGTTGTTAATGAGATAGAGTTTTAAAAGTAAGTTACGTACAGCTATTAAAAAGACACATGCTTCGGTGAATTCAATATTTTTTTTTTTTTTTTTTTTTTTTGCTCAAAATATTTAAAAAAATATTTTCTGAGAAAAAAATGCTTGCTTATTTAATATTTGAAGATAAATCATTTTTAAGTAAAAGGAAATAAACTAATTTTAATCCTAATATCATTTGGCTTTGTGGTTAATTTTTCGTTAACTTATTTATTTACAAATTCTGTAACTATTTTAGAGGATTAAAAATAGCATAAACTGTTTCTTTCTGTTAAAATTTAAATCTTTTCTTAATTTAGTGAGAATTAATGAAAATATTCCAACAACCAATTTGAAGATTTAAAACTCCACAAAAAATTTCCTTTAGAAAATTCAGATCCATGTTGAAGGAAATGCAGTTTTAATTTTTTATAATCACATAAATATCTATGATGTAAATAAAAAAAAATTTAAAATGGTTTTTATTTAGATTATTTATAATTTAATACAATGGAATTAATTTAACTTATAAAACAGTACTTAACTACATACAGGCGAGTGCAAATTTATGCCACCTCATATTTTTACTCAATTGAAGTTTGCCAGTAGATTTTAAACAAAATCAAAAGGTTTGACCAATAAAATTTTACTTTTTACATTTTTTAACAAAAGCCTCCTTCCATTTTTTTTAGAATACTCAACAATTTAACAAAAATGACAGGTATAGGCTGCAGTTATGTTAAATACAGGCGTGGGATGGAGGTGACTGCTATGATAGACTAAATACTTGACAGGCTATCCTGGTATTGGGCTGGAACAAACGGGTATCATGGTAGTTACGTAACGTAATGTGCACAAACAGTCAGCCTAGAGCACTGGAACCACTGAGTAACGGGCTTATATCACTCTGATTCGTGTACCCCCATTACCAGTTCTTCGTGACTGTCCTATAGCTGTCTAATTCTTATGTAATGGTATCTTAATAAGCCAGTAACAACCACTAAACTTTGGTGATCACTTTTGCCTAGCGGATATGTTACGTGGCTGCAAACCGTAAAGTCGCCAGTTCGGTCCTTGGAGGAATACAATCACAACATTGGCGCGGCCACCACAAATACCACTTACATTAATGCACTCTCACCCAAAAGTTTGTAGTAGAATTTACAAACATCACTTACAATTTTTTTTTTTTTTTTTTTTTTACAAATAGCAGGCGATTTGCATTCAACGAATTATTTAGAAAAAGTAACAAATTGTATTTCAGTAATGTAATAAAACTGAAATATTAATTATTTCAAAAGCTAATAGAATATATAAATCCTTATCAAGCGTGTCCAATGAAATGTTCTTGATTGTTCAAAGTTCACCCATTTTTCAGAAGGGCCTTGTGTAACTATATATT
Source organism: Argiope trifasciata (assembly GCA_026543055.1). Taxonomy (NCBI): domain Eukaryota; kingdom Metazoa; phylum Arthropoda; class Arachnida; order Araneae; family Araneidae; genus Argiope; species Argiope trifasciata. The sequence goes on from JAPMOQ010034408.1 coordinate 37,429, forward strand.
GTATTTTCAAATTCGAATACTTTCAAATTCAAAGCAAGTATAATAGGCATTAAGTAGATGAAAAATGATTTAATGCCTATCATAGGGTGGCAGAAACGTTTTTTAATGAAAATCGCATATAGAGTGGATTTCGCACTCAGGATGCTGGATGCCATATAAAAAGATGCACAAGTTGAAATCGCTAAAATGCATGTCAAAAAGATAATAAGTGAAGAGGCCTTCTCATATGTAAATTTTTCATGCTTTCAAGAAAAATAAAAGCAGCGGGCATGTATTCATTAACGATCATTGTAGAATTGATATTCGTTATAATTCATTTGCAACAAGTCAGATATCACGAAATTAACTAAAAGGTGCTAAGGCTCCATTATTCTTTAACCAAATTGTCTGTGTTCTCTGAAACAAAATCCAGAGGAACATACTGCAAGAAAACTATTTACGTTTTTCTGCTGAATCGTTCGGGTAGAAGATAAAATCCAAGTAGTAGACTCTGCCCAGATGCCAGTGTCAAGTTTGTTTTTAAGTTCGAAGAGATAGTGATGTGGGGATGAATGTGGGGATTCCGAAAGGCCAAATATTCGTACTGTGCCTGTTGAAGACATCTCTCGTGAAACAGGTTTCATCTGAGAATAAAACTGTAGTAGAATAAAACTGTGCATTTTTCTATGTGACAACAAGCATCCAGTCTACGATCTCGATTTATGATTTCCCTTGAAGAATATTACTTCGATTTTATGTTTTCTGGTAATTTTTCTCCTACTTAATGCTTGTTATCTTTGTTCTGAATTTATTATCCGAATTTGGCAACGCTCTCTGCGAATATCGGTATTATTTTCTAGTTACCATTTTAGTTTTACTTGAGCATCTTTAAAACTCACCAATTCTCACACTCCATGCTTATATAAAAGAATATAAAATTTAGAATAATAGAATATAAAATTCACTACCATTTCAAGCTCTTGTTTTTATTCAAGTTTTAATATTTTTGAAAATATGGGTTCTAAACTACTATTTTGTTTTCGTATATTTACGACCTATACTATCTCCTTGAATATTTTCTTACAACTCTCGTAAAACAATAAGATCAATTAATTTTCGTTTATACAAAAATTCTTTTACATCTAATCTAAACTACAAAAGTATAAGTATCAAATGCAATTCAATTTCGTATTAAAACTTTTTATATTATATAATGCATTCGTTTCAGTTTTAAAATTATTTTGATTTATCTGTTATAACAATATATGAAAATATATTGTTATATTTTGCTTTTCATTTTTAAATCGTGAGAAAAGCTGGATTTCAATTTTCCGTTTCGAAAGGAATAAAATAAATCTTTCGAAAGGAATAAAATCAGTGATTTATCCTACTGGACATGCTGAAGTTCTTTTCAC
>JAPMOQ010034408.1:40250-50395 GCA_026543055.1 Argiope trifasciata
AAGTAATCAAATTTTATTAAATATGATTTTAATATATAAAATAATAACTATTATTATTTTATAAAATTCGATTTTATTATATAAAATAATTTATCATATAATATTAATTTATATAATAAAATCGATGGATAAGCATATTTTATATTTTAAAGAATGTTTATCCAACGATTTTCATCATTAAATATTCCACTCCAGAATGGTATTTTATTCATGGAATGAAATAAAATACCATTGTACATATAATGTATTCATTTTTAATGCTTCAGAAATAAAGATGAATGCATAAAAAACTTTAAATAAAGACAAGATTTAAAATTTTTAAACTTCTGTTTCCATCTGGCATTAAAGAAGTCTAACTTTTTCAAAAAGTCTTCTTTCATTCCACATCCTTGTTTAGCGAGAATTAAAGGCGTTAAATGTTGACACCATTTCTAAGCAGCCCCAGGGCTTTAAAATCTATTAAAAGAACTGACTTCACCTCAATTATCGTTTGGAAGGACGAATGAAGAGAAATTTTTATTCAAATTCCCCCTTTTTCTTCATTTAAATTTTTTGTAATATAAAAGCAGATTATTTTTCCGCCTCGTATTATTTAAAGAAAATCTGTTTTTTTTTTTGCCACTTAAAACAATTCGGTTAGAAGTTTCTCGAAACTAGAGTTAGATTTTTTTAATCAGTCATGATAATGATTGAGAAATAGCCTGAAAAAGATTGTCGTTTTTATAATCTGTTATTAGCTTAAATATTCAGGATTAAAAAATATATATTTCCCAAAAATGTACTTTAGATCAATCGATAAAAGACATAATGCCAACTTTCATATTTTCACATTTCTATTTGTCCTTTTATCAATCCAGTTTTTTTAAATGAAAAGCAGAGCTTCCATTACAGTTGCATTTTATCTAAAACAATCATAAGATCTGACCACATTTTTTCCAATATTTATTTTTAAGAAATCAAGTCATTTGAAAATCAAATTTTTTTTGCATGAGAATTCAACCTGTGGAAACATTTTGCAATATTCATCCTAATCACGTAATTTAGTGCTTATATCTTTGATATCGCCAATCTTATTTGATCATTTTAACGACATTAAGATCAGATCAGATCTAAAAGAAAATATGATGCATTTTCTTCAATCAAGGCATTTATACTATTTCTAAAAAAATGAAAAGTTGAAAGCAACTTATAAAAAATTCCAACATAATAAGATTAAATTAGGTAATCAAAAACAATTTCGGAAAGAGAAAATTAATTTAAAATCGGAGTAGCCTCCAATAAGTTGACAAACTTAAGCTGAACATTTTTAAACTATTTATTCCTTAAATTGCTGAAATTGATGCATTGGAATTGTTTTGCATGACATGCACATTAGTTATGATTTAGCCTTCAATAGATCAGTACATGTATCATATCAATTTTAAACTGTTTTAAGGCTAAAATTTAGTTTCCTATAATCCTACGATTGATGGTTGTGTAATTAGCATAATTTGTTGTTAGTTGTAACAAAAAGTTGTATAATTAGTATAATTTGATGTTGTTATTGACCTGATTATATCTGTCAAGGTATTTTGTAGACATTTACCTTTTCAAAGTATGGCTTTCAGAAAATATTCACATGTGATTATGGTTTGTAGTGAGTACACTTTTAATTTTCGTAAGTAGTTTCTAAATTTATTGCCGGGCCGCAGTGGCCTGATGGTCAGGCCCTGGCTTCGGAAGCCGAAGTTTTGAAGCTCAAAACTCTATTCCGCCGAAGAACGATCATATAAGTGGTCCTGGGGACCATCAAAACTGCCTTGGCCGATTGTCATACCGCTGATGTGGAAGTTTGTAGAAGTGCATGCAGCTTAGGTGTTTTCCTAGTTATCAGACTGAGGTCAAAAATTACAAGGTCCGCCTCAAAATAACCTTAGCGTTACTTTAAAAGACGTCGTTAATATAAATAAAATAATTTAAGTTAAAGGCTGTATCATGTTAGAATTAATTCAATCAGAATAGGGTAGGAAATATTTTAAGCACTACTAATGCATTTGAATTTGGTGCAGTTATTTTGCAGATTGCATCATTACATTAGCATTGTGTAAAAGCGAAATTAATGGCAACTACCCTAACATTTTACAGTCCTCCAACGTTATTTGATATTGAACAGCGGATAGAAAGTCATTATATCTTTTTCCGTATGACTTTACTTGCTTTAGAGAGTAATATTGTATAGAGAATGCTTTATTGAATGGCATGAGGAGATTTTGTAAAACTATGATGATAAAAATCAGCGATGTGTTTCAAGTAAAAGTTGATAAAGAAAGTAAATCACTGTTGAATGTTTCAGTGGGGTTATAATGAAATGTTGTGGGTATTCTGTTGTTGTGAGTGTTTAAGAACTTTCAAGAAACTTGAATGAATTCGTTTTTCAAATTAACATTTTATCATCTTCCACCAATGTTTGACAATGAGTATTGGATAGAAGATCATTATATATGTTTCCGAACAATTTTAGTTACTTTCGGAATCAATTAGAGAACAGTATAGAATTGAAAATGCTGAGTAGAGTAGCAACAACAACAACTATATAATCCTTATATATTAAGGATGTTTTAACTCAGAGATGTGTTTCAGGCAAAAGTTGATAAAAAAAAAGTTTATCACCTTTGAATATTTCATTAGGGTTATAATGAAATTCCGTTGACAATTCGTAGCTGTGAATTTGGGAATTCCTTAGAAATTTTTAAGAACTCATTCTGGATTTTTTTTTAATTTAATATCAATAACAAACGCTCATTTGTTACTTGATTCCATTGGAGAAAAGTGTTTTCATTTGCACTATATTCTGTTAAAAATTATCTTGTAATATCTTATCTCCCAGAGAAATGTACTGAAATATCTCATTAAAAGTTACCTATAGATAGCATCACCTGTTGACCAATTGCAATGCTTCTCGTGGCGAAACATATTGCGAGGTAACTTAAGAAAAAGAAAAATCAAAATTTATAATGAATGTCAGGCACTCATTCATATTTTGTGAATATATCCGAGAGATTCCAAGAGTTTGAATCTCCAAATAATTTACTCTTAGTAATTCATTTAGTTACATGAAATAATCACATAAATAATTATAGTTTCTTAATTTTTGGCAATTCTCTTTTACTGCAGTTGATGGAATTTAGAAGGTCAAACACTTACATATCAACAATCTGATATTTATATCAGATTGTTGAAACATTTTATTTAAAATGAGAGTCAATGAGGGTCTTTCCATTTATATTTAAAATGAGGGTCAAAACCTAACTGCTGAAGCAACATCAATAAATATAATCAAAAATCTAACTGCTGTATAATTTAGTAGTTATCGGTTGAGATCAATTTGAATACGTTAGAAATGTTGCCATTAATTTCGAGTAATAAAAAAATTATTATATGCCTTAATATAATATTGGCAATGCATAAAATATTGATTTTGAACCATCGATGGCACTCGACCCAATATTTTGAGTCCGCTTGCTACGAAAATGGTTTGAATTTTAATTCAAAGTAACAAAGTTCACTATGATGTTATGAACAAACGCGAATGTTTTCATCTCATTTAAAAAAAGAGCACAGTTATTTTTACGGTTGTTAAAAATTCGCTTGCTGAAAAAGAAATTGATTTGAAATTTATTTCAAAGATGTAGGACATCTGATTCTTGAATTCCATTGCATTATTCACCAACAAACCTTATGTGATAAGAGTGGTTTAACATCTCTTGATAATGTAATGGTGTTAGTCATTAAAATAATCTATCTCACATCGTCGCAGGCTTTAAATAAGTACTTTGGGTACGGTGGAACGTACTTCATGGATTTGTAGAGTGACTGGAAGTAATCAGACTGTTTCTGCAAAAGTGCCAAATTTTGAATGAATTCAAAGTAATGTTTCAATGTAAAAATATAACAATTATCTTCATGGGGGATTTCATTCATGCTTTTGATGTTGGATTGTATATTTTAAGAGCAATTTTATTGAAAAAAAACTTTAATTATGTCCTAAATATAACATACATATTCTATATAAGATTTATATGTATATGACAAACTGGACTAAGAAGAATTTATCGAAGAATTTATTTCCGCAATTGATTCGTCAATCTCGGAATTTTCAGCCAGATTTTCTCAGTTTAAACAATTATCGGAAACGCTCAAGTTTATCATGTACCCTGTCTAAAGGGACTTAATTTAATAAACTGAACTTGTTCCGATTCGATTTGTTGGAAATCGAAGACGGTTTGAAGCTTTCTCCTGCTATTTTATTATAAAGTATTTTTGTCTACTTATGCCTAAGAGTCATTATTTTCAGAGATGAGTAGCATTAAGCACTCGTTTAGATACCGTTTAGCAGATCACTCAAATTCAGCATGCATTCTGCGAAAAGTAACAACTTGCAATCCTACTATAAGTTGTCTTCCAATCGGCAACATGAGAAATCACACTAGTGTTACTGTCATTTGAATTACACATATAGCTAAACCATTTACAATCATACAATGCAAAATGTATTTTTGCATAGTAAATAAAGAGTTGTTAGTATTTAGTTTTATTATTTTCCCAGCAATCACAAGTAAAAATTATTTGACGGCATGTCTATACCTCATTAAACATTTACCCTTTAGATCTGAACCTCATCAAACGTTTAAATTTTGCCCTTTAAAAAAATGGCACTTTGATCCATAAAAGTTCTGCGCCTTAATATAGAAGTTATTTGGTTATTAGAGATCTGATCTAAATGATTAAGTTTTATATTATAACAGATTTTTCACCCACCAAAAAGATTTTTTTCATATTAAAGAACAACTTTTGTAGATTGTTAAAGTTTATAATTTAATTTCCATAGCTATGGAAAATAAAAATTATGCAAAAACATCAAAATGGATTGATGTTAAAATTCCATTTCTCGTGTAAAAATTTGGGTATCTCAATTTTTCAGTCAATGTATTCGATGTATCTCTAATACAAGAGTAAAAGCTTTTTCCCTACTCGATTCTGATAAAAACATGACTCCTCCGAACTGGTGGATAAAAATATAATTTATGCGATACACGAAAAAAAGATATGAAGACATAATTACATCAGAGGAATAAATGATGTTTAAGATATATCGTTATTTATAAGAAACTTGACGTTGTTTGAAATTAGTTTCAGAATAACGAATATTATGTAGAAAAGCATTATTTTTCGGTTTCATAAACGAAAATTGTGAAAAAATGGAGGACGATTATTACTTAAATTGAATAAATCAGTACAGAAATAAATTGATAAATTAATACAAATTAATTAATTAAATAATACTTAAATTGAATAAATTAATACAGGAAATAATGATATTAATTATTTTTTTAAAAAAATTATCAAAAAGTTTGTAAAGAAAATATTTTTTCTTTTTTTAAAAAACTAAGCTCTACTGTATTTAATTACATATTTGCATTCAAAAAACAATACTTAGTTTTTGAATATAAAAATGCATGATGTCCATTTCAAAATGAATTTCTTGAAAATTTTATATTTTACAAATTCTCTAATTGTATTTTTTATGTGAGATAAATTTTTCAGATTTAAAATTTTCCTTTTGAATAATTCATTTATTTAATAAAAGCATTTATAACTGTGACAACTATTAAGTGAATTTCTAGTTAAGTTTGATCAACTTAGCTTAAACTCTATAAGTTATATAATGTAACTTTGCTCGTATGTTACGAGCTAAATGCACGTTATTTTTATTTTACAACTCATTGAGCATTTTAAAGAAATAAGTATTGTGTCACTAAACAAGAAAGATGGCAGGTAGATAAAAATTAATATATTTAAATGTATTTGCATTTTTACTGCGATGTTTTTTTAACTCACTTGATTCTAATTTTAAATTTTAAATTTTCCTTCAAAAATATAAGCAATCCATAAATTTATCCAGCACATTAAAAAAATGTTTTATTTCATATTTTGAGAAATAAAAAAGACGTATTAAAAAGTATGTTAAGATTGATGATGAACATTTTTCACAAAACAGCTTCAAATATTTACTTTCTCATACTCAAAATATAGAAAGAGGATTGTAATTTTCAAATAAATAGAATTCGAAATTTTGACTCATCTCTACATTTGAGACCTCTTCCCTAAGCTGTAGAAACATATCTGTGATATTATACATGCAATCAAAATAAGGGCGAAACATTTCCAGTTAGATGAACGAAATTTGATGCATGGGCTTTCCGAACTCCGTTCTGAGTAAGTCTGTCTGTCCGGTTGTTCGCATTCAAGTAAACATAACTGTAAAACGCAAAGAGATGTAGAGATAAAACTGGACACCCAAGTTTAATATCTAAAATATAGAATTTTACCAACCAATTTTGAACTAAATTTGTCAAAAGGCTGACCGACTGTTTTGTTCTACTTTCGCAAGCATTTAAACACAGTAACCGACAGAAGTAATGACTGAAATTTGTTATAGGATTTGTCGTACGACTGTAGTTTTGTGCCAAAATTTTAATTTTATTCCGATAAGAAAAAAGATATTCAAACTAGAAATTTGTTTTTCCTATGCTTGTGTACTAACCACCTTCCAAGTATTAATTATCATAAATCACCCCCTAATAGGTTATTCATAACTATATTTCATCTATAACATGCAGTTAACAATACGAAAGTACATTTATTAGAGAATATAAATAATATTTATATAATATATAAATAATATTATGTCCATTAATTTCTCTTTGCAATACAGTTAAAATGTAATATACGATTTGCTGTTGTATGTAACAAGTGAAATGCCTTTATATTTTTACAGTGTTTAAATATACTAACTGAAAATTAATTGAATACCTGAGCATGTCTTTATTTCAAACATTTTTCATTGTTGGCAAAATACATTAATTGTTGCATTTTTCTTTAAAATTTGAAAACTGATATTTTGTTTCATAATCTGCTTATTTGAAAATTTAGTATTTCCCTTTCCGTTCTTTAGATTTTCCAACTTCAAAATTTTCATTAATTTTCAACAACCCTGTAGCATATGCCCCCAAATAAGCAATGGTTAAATAGACTTCACATTGAGGGGATTATTACATTCCGATACATTCAGATTGCAGTTCTACCCCAACTGTTAGTTCACGAACATGATCTGAATGGAGATTTACATCGCCAGATATTAAAAGGCAGAAGTGAACATTGCCGGGAGGCAATCAGTAGACTGCAGTCCTTCCGGTCGGTCAGCGCACGTTAAATCTCTCCTAAATTACAGAAGGCGTTAGTCTCGGTATTTAAATTACTGGGTGCCAGGTATTAAAGCCATCAGTCCATTCCACACAAGGATTTGTGATAAGGATCGGACTTGCCTCGAAGTTAATTGGATCGGATCATAACAAGCCTTCCTAATTATAACCTGTGAAAGATTGCTTTCTGTACTACAAAGTATACAAAGGTGGTAAGCGCAACTTAACATTAAGTTGTAAGGTTCATAGCTGAAAAATAATGTAATTATTCCGTTATTTCATATTTAATATTTATTTGTTAAAGTTTAAGTTTTAATTATATAATGCACTGCGCAATGTTTTGTATATAAATACGTTTCCTAAGAAAACTACGTATAAATCATTAATAATTATTCTAAGGGCAAAATTGCGGTATCTTTAATTATTGACAACAAAATGAAATGGATATTTTTGTTCAAATGAAATTCAATTGCTTATTTAAACAAACTATTGGAAACTTCTTAGTTATCTTTTATATATAAAAATGAATGTTTGTCTTTATGTCTTTTATGCTTTTCTATACTTCTGATGAGACTTGGCCAGCTTATTGTTTACACATACGGGATGGTTAATGGTATAGTGCAAGTGTCTAAAATTTTTTAACAATTTTGAATCTCAACCGCGTTTATTTACCAAGGATTCATCTCCAAATAACTGGCCAGGAAGATGCAATGAATTCTGTAAAATTGCTAAATCCAAGTTAAAGGTTAATATTTCATAGTTATAATACGTAAATTACATGCAAGTCCTTCTCAGAGGCAACAACTTTATGACAGATTATGCGAGAAAGTTTTGTGGGGACCAACCTTGGGAGTTTTAAATTTTAATTAAATGTTAGCGTTTTTCGCAGTAATCGCCAAAAGTATTGCAGTACAAATAATTTTGTACCATCTCAATTTTCAAAAGTTATCTTTTCAAGCATATTTACGATTTTATGGTATAAATATATTTCTATGTTTAATCAATTTTAAAAGAAAATATTTATCACATTTTCAAAAATTAAATTTGAGAATTCTGAACGAATATCAAAAGAATCAAGATATACAGTAAATAGTTTATTCCATTACCATTCTGAAAGAACACCGAGTTTTACAATTCTTAAACAATACACAAATCTAATACATAAAAAATGAATATTTGTTCGTATTTTATATGCTGTCATGCCGTTCATCCGGCTTCGATAAAATTATTGATTGAATGCACTTAATATTATTTTTTAGGCGGCAGCATTGCGACGTAATAATATAAATAAAGACTAATTGCTTATTGTATTATCATTATTCAAAATCAAAAACCTATTTGCCCTGCCCCTGAATTCTTTTTATTTGAATGATTGTAATATTCGCTCGATAAAATTTAAATAGTTTTATGAGAATGTTTTTTGATGCTTTGGAGTATCAAACATTTTTATTCCTAAGTATTTTTGATAACTTTGTTCTTCAGTGAATGGTTTTTCAGTGAAGTTTTACAATTGTAAATGAACACACAAATCTAATATATAAAAAGGATATTTGTTCGTATTTTATGTACTGTTGCGCCGTTCATCATATTTCGCTCAAACATTGCCAAAGTATTGACTGATTGCACTTAATATTATTTTTTTTTCGGTGACAGCAAAGCACCGGATACCAGCTAGGTAGAATGAATTTCACCGGCTGCAGCGAGGAATGTTCATCCATCGTCAACTTGTTATTTGTTTTTCTTTTTGTTTTCTAAATTTTAATTGCCTATCTTCGGTAGATTTTATTAGATGCAAATTAGGCTCCAATGATATTGTTGAGAATATTATGTAGGCTCTATAACTTGAGCCCTTTAGACATCTTCGCTTTTTTACGCCTATTTTTTTGTTGTTGTTTCTCCATTTTTCTTTTTTTTTTTTTTTTTTGGCTGCTTTTAATTCTTTGTACACAAGGTTATGAATTTTTTTAATTGCTAGTTAATTGTAACACCACTTCTGTCCCACGTTTAATCATCATCAGCATATGACTTTTCATATGTATAGTTTATACCACATACATCGGGGCAATTGATTCAATAATTAAAATCTCATAACCCGGTTGCTTAGGTCGCAAAATAATATGGCCTTTTTGCATGCTTAAAATATTAATGTACAATGATTGTTATTCTGGTTTAGCTTTGGTTTATTTATATTAAAGTCCCATTTTAAAACAACACTAAAGCTATTTTGGGACGCATCTCGTCATTTTGATCCACATTCAGATGACGAGGATGACACCTGAGCTGTAACACTATCTCCAAACTTCCACACCACTCTAGCGGGAGGAGATTTCGCTCAGACGAATTTAACGTGAGCCAGACTCGCTCATACGGCGGTTCTTCGGTGGAATCGAGCCTTGAACCTGAACTGAGACCTTACAACCAGGTCACCTCGGCCCGATTTTTATTCTGGATATGTTTTTAAGAGCGTGAGAAAGTAGAAAAATTTAGAAATCGTAATTTCTTATGTAATTCATTTATTGAACTAGCAACATAAGAAAATGGTTCCTATATTTGTTCAAAACATTTGTACAGTTATAAATACTCATAGATGACAAAACTCACGATGTATAAATATGCATATGTACAAAAAGCAGTAGTATATTGGACATATAAATGGTCAGTGTATTGGCACAGTTTTCTTTCACACTAATGTGAAAATGTTTCCTACGTGATTATGGCAGCACGACGGAAGTTAACGCGTTCATTGCCACTAGCCTCGCCTGATATCAGGACCACCTATGTCATGAGATGACCACTTCTTTGCTGTCTTTTAACTGTAGTGAAGAAGATATAATCTAATAACATAGATGGTTTGGTCCTAGAAAAGAACGTAATCTATGAGTTATCTCGTAGTTGGCATCACAA
>JAPMOQ010034408.1:50405-66120 GCA_026543055.1 Argiope trifasciata
AGAATTAATAAACTCCGGTAAACTTGGGGGTCTGGGGTTTTTGGCCACGAGGAATCGATTGGCGCCGGTTTTGAAGCGCTACGGTCGAGCAGTTCGGAGTTACAGATAGGATATTTTCAAACTTTATTAGTTCGCCATAATGGCTACTTAAATTTTCAAGCGGTAACGTGCTTCCATCTATAGCCAATATGGCGAACTAATAAAGTTTTATGTTTATGCTGTTATAGGTTTATAATATGTTTCTTATGTATGTATATATGTTTGGTTTTTCTAAATAAATTTGTCAAAAATATTGAACTTCAACACACTTCAATCTTTACCTTTACTTTACCTTTGTATAGAATAGTTCCCTTTCCAAACTCTAACTTTGTTTAGAATAGTTTACAATGGTGCACTTTAACCGGTTATCTTTTCACCAATGGTTTCACAAATTTTCTTATGGCATGTATTGTTTTGATAAATCACAATTGAAAATTTAAATCTTCGAGTTAGCTTCGATACCTGTTTTCTCCGCGCGGAGCTCGGTCACCCGCTGGTATTACATTAACAAAGGTTAATGCAAAATTAAGAACTTGCAGTTAAGCTAAGTAAGTTTTGTCTAAAAATATATTTGAATTAAAGACTTTTGACCATTTATATATTTGATAGCGAATTAATATATATTAAATAATTGATGGAATTCTGATATATATTGATATAATTCAGTTCAGTTCTATAAAATAGTACAGTGCAGAGCTGAAATCAAATAAATATTTCAATGGACGAAAATTTAAACAATGAAAAAGTGCATCTTAATTTTTAGCATTTATTTTTAAATTAGTCGCCAAATATTGTGACAATAATTGAATATACATTTAAGAGCAATATCAGAAATAGAAAATATTTAATTAAAAAATTAACGCAGAGATAACTTCACAGTTATTAGATTTTTGAAATATTTATTCAAATGAAGCAAGATGCGGTGCTAATCATATTCTAATTAACGTCTTAATTAACTGCATTTTTATTTCATGATAAACTTATTTTATAATTACTCCTACAAACAAATTTCATAGTATAGATGACTTATCCACGTCCTTCAATGAAATTTGACTAATTTTCAGATTCTGGATTATCATAATTGAGGTTTGGCCAGTCTTAAAACAAGCAAAAGTAGAAAAAGAAATTTTAGAATGAAGCTTGCTCTTATCAGCCTTTTCGAAGACAGGCCCCAGAGGAAAGATTTAATCCTTCCTGGCTTACAACGGAACAGATGGAGGACAATAAAAGATTTATGGTATATTAGTCCGTGGTAGACTAATTACAAATTTGTAAGATTGTACGCTCGAAAACTGCCTTTGGGAATATCATCAGCTTGGAAGCTCTTCCATATGACGGTGATCTAAAGCATAACTAGAATTTGCAAATTTTACTTGGAGCTCAAGCTTAGCATGATCATTTACTGCGAGTACCTATTAATATAATTTGAGGATTTAAAACTTAATTTTTATTAGATAAAGATGTGATAACTTTGATGATGGAGGCTTAATTATCCTTTCATTAGTTTTCTTAATGATGGAATTGATCTTACTTCTAAATCATGGAACTGCGCTAATTTGATAAATGAAGCTTTCGACTTTTATATTTGTCGTTTTCATTGGCTGAATAAAAAAATATGTAAAATGTCGTGATGTATCTTAATTATTCACCGTATCTGCCAATTAAATTAAAGTAAATTCTAGACAATATATTCTGATAAATGAATAATCTAGATTTATTTTAGAATTCTCCTTCCCATACTCATTTAACATTTTGTAAGTACAAAATGGCAACTTAAATTTTTAAAAATTGAATAATTATGAAAGTATGATAAGTGATTAAATTTCAATATTTCCATAAATACATTTCTTATTTTCTGAAGATTATGCATTGCTAAAATTGTTATAAATTTATAGAAAATATGCAACATAAATTCATATTAAAATATTGTACCGCATATTTTTATATTTATAGGAATAATTGTGTATGTTGTATATATTTATAGAAATAATTTTATGGTTAACCACTGAATTCTTCAAATGATAAATGAAAAATAAAATGTGTGTAAAGATTTTTTTTTTTTTTTTTTTTTTATAAAAAAAAAAGAGACTTGCAAGTTAACAGAATTGTCGAATATTTTCTTAATAACTTTTTATTAATTACCGTATTCTGGATTTTAAAAGTTATTCATACTTGCTTATGTCTGTTTTACACATTTCACTTACAACATTTACCAAAATTTTAACTTTAATTATTTGAAATAATTTTTAATTATTTGAATCAAGTATTGATGACAATCTCTTTCAGCAAATGTTGATATGCTAATACTATTTATTGGTAAAGAAACTGTCCAGTTATTCCCATGACAGTTTTCAGCAAGGAAAGATTCTATTGATATCTGAACCAAACATCAAAGAATTAAACAAAATATCGATATTTATATCCTTTTTTATTGGTATAAAATTATCACACAAGAGCTGCTGAACACTTTTAAACCTATTTCAGTTATGTAAATTATGTTCAAAGAATGAAAAAAATTCTCGGAGCAGAAAAAAATTTCCTGCGCTATTTTTAAATTATTGGGTTGTTCGGAAAGTCATTTCGTATTTTTTTGTCAAAATGAAAAGAAATTTTCGTTTAATGAATAAATTATTTATTAAATTATAAAATTGCCATTCTGGTCTAATACCTTTTGCCATATTTTTGGTAGTAACATGATTACACGCTCATAAAAGTTTTGGTCTTTGCTGTAAAAAAAAACTGATCGAGGTGGTTTTTGGCCTCCTCATTTGAAGGAAAAATTTTGCAAATCAGTTCTGGTACTGATGTATTGTTAACACATATTGGCTAATTTATTTCTGGCTTGAACAGCATTTTTACCTTTTATAGCAAAAAAGAAAAAAATGACGAAAATACTGTTTATTGCTCTCCATATTTAAAAGGGCACCATCCAAAAACTACTGCGAAGAATCAGCTGCACTTTTTCACACTCAAGCCTTGCTATATCAGCTCTTAAAACATAAAATGATTTTGCGGTTTAAGTATGAAATTGGGTGCGAAAAATGCAATTAAATCCTTTGTCAGGAAAAAACGAAATTACTTTCCGAACAACCTAATAGTAAGCATTCTTTGATGTTTTGCAATCAATATTTCAAGAATTAGTCCATAAAACTTCGGATTTTGTTATTCCCAAACCCTAGAGTATTCTGTTGCTTGGTGACTACCGCTTGACCTTACAAGTACTGCTTGACCTTCAACTAGTATGCCACCCTCATCGATTTAAAGAAATAACATTCAGACTTTTATAAACTCTGAGAGAATTACCAACCTCCTTTTCTTGCCTTGATTATCCCCTGAACTGTTTTGTTATTGTGGTTGTGAAGAAGTGACCCTTACTTATTTTTTTGCTTTGCTCCCACTTCTGCTGAAATTTCAACTACTCAAGTCCTTCTTCAATATCCTTCTGTATGTGACAATCTTTCATCTCATTGTTTTCATTGGGTTAATCTTGCGTTTCTAATTCTTTTCCACTGAAATTTTCAGGTAATAGGATTCCTTAGCTATGGTATTTTTCATTTCTATGCCGGTATCATCGCCATTTTATTTTCCTCGTCTGCTACAATTTTCAATTTAATCCAATTTTTCTGTTTCCTCTTGTACTCGCTCTGTTCCTCATCGTTTTATTCCTTTATTCTCCAATGATTTATTAGCTGCCTTCAGATATTTTTAATACTAATCATACCAACACTTATTAGATACCTAGTTTACCATAGCGGGTCAAATGACCCGAAATTTACGTTTCCTACTTTTAAGTATGAAATATGGATGTTGGAAAGGAAATAAAAATATAATGATAATAAAATATGTATATAATTATATGAAATAGTATTTTTACAATTTCTATTTCAAACGCAAAAAATAAGAGTTGTTCTTATACATCACATTTTTTACACATAAGTGTTTCCGTCGCACATTTCCCGCAAACAAATTTTTTACAATTGGAGCAAATTTTATTAGTTTTATTCTCTTTGCAGTATCCTATTTGACACCTCTTACGTTTATTAGAATCTGTAACAGGGTTAGGCAACGTTCGTTTAGTATTTGCTTTTTCTTTTGGTTTTTCATGGGCAACTCGAAAATCGTCGGCAAGTTCTACTGCTACCCTAACTACTGCTACTGCTACTGCAAGTTCTACTGCTACACTTTTACTCTAAAATTTTTATATTTTCTTGAATTATTCTCAGCTATTTTGACTGAACTACTTTAAGTAATAGTCTTTGCATACATTTGCAGTTTACTGAATATAATAAGATAAGCAATATGTATTGATAAGCTTATAAAACAAAAAAAATGTTCTCCGGGTCAAATGACCCGATGTGGTAGAAAACAGTATACGACAGTTATTACTCAAAATAAACAAAACAAAAAATTATAAAAATAGTATAAGAACAGTAGACTTAATTAGTCAGTAAAAGTCAGTAAGTTAAATTTGGAGAAGTAATAAGATAATACGTGCATTATCAATGCAAAAGTTCAAAATGGGTCATTTGACCCGTTATGGTATAATTAGTGTTAATACTCAGTTGAAGCGTTTATACTTAACAAAAAGTCTATAATATGTTTCGTGACTTTTTTATGAACTTCGGATCATTTGAGAGATCTCTTAAAAGAATTTGGTAATTACGTGAGGACTCACTTTTTCGTTCAACATGCATTGAAATACCAACAGTTATCAGAAAATGTTTCTCAAAATACAAAATGATGTTCCACATGGGGACCAGCAATGACTTAATATCTAACATACTCCATTTCAACCATTGAGAAATACGCAAACATTTTATTGTCAATCATGCCAACAATTGATCCTTCTATTAATTTTGATAATAAGGTACATGCCAAGAATTGAGGACAAATTGTCAAACATGCCACCAATTGATAATCTTGTTGAAAGGATTTGGTAATAAAGTAATGAATCCTTTTTTTACTGAACATGCGTTGTAATATCAACAGTTATCATCAAATGTTCCTCTAAATACAAGATGATTGACCCCATTGGGAGCAGCAATGACTTAATGTCTGGCATACTCCATCCCAACTGTTGAGAAATCCGCGAACCTTCAATTGCCAAACATGCCAACAATTGATCCTTCTGTTATTTTTAAAATGAAAGCAGCAGTCTGTTAGCATATAAAAAAGTCTTATTAAGTAAGCAAATGTTGATACCTCATGTCAATAATTGCGGAAACTAATCATTTTAAAATCCCATTATTAATATTGCCATGCTGTTATCATTCCTTTTTCTGAATTAGTGACAAAGGTTATTTCTCCGATAGAAGAAAATTAATAAATAAAAAGAATAACTGATATAAGAAAAAACTATAATACGAAGAAATTATAGTGTTTCTCATTTACGTTAAAACGTGTAAACGCAAGAAATTCTTTCTTGAAATATATCCAAACCTTTTTTATTATAAAATGAATGCATATGGTCTGATAGTAATACACTAATTTCCATGAGATAAATGTAAAAACATTTTGTTATCTGAATAACCGAGAATATCCATAGAAATAATTCACCACGAATAATTGGTTTAAAGTTTAAATGCTCTTGGTTTTACAAGAATAATAATAGAATTTATTTATGAATTGTTTCTTCGTAAGTTATAGACATTATTGCATATTTCCTTTCCGCCAAATCTTTCTGCCTTCCACAAATGTCTGGATGGACCTGGATTAAAAATGATGGTTTTATGTTCTTGAAAGGAATGCAATAAAATGAATATTCCCTTTTTTATTATTCAGAAAAGGATTTGTAAATGAAGAACAATATAAAGAAAAGATATTCTCGATTATTTAAAAATTTTGATTTAAAAAAATTAACCAAATAATATAAGAATATGATGATATAATAATACAATGAAGTAATATATTATGGTGTCATGTAACTCTATGAAAGAAATAAAAAGGAACTAACTGAAATATTCAGAAAAGAGCTGCTATTAGCAAATTTTGTTCCACAGCCGATTTTGAAATTCTGAATATCACACATTTTTTACAAGTGTAACAAAAAAATTTGTGATATTACTATCCCTCCCTCTATTTTCTAATATGTTTACTCCTAAAATCTACACCTTGTACTTCCATTTAAATAAATTTTATTTAATCATATCTACTTTCAGATTCTTATTTCGATGCCCCCCCCTATGAAATCTCTGCAGTGTACTAAATCTTAAAACAAATTAAGAAATATTTCGGATTTCAATCTAAGATATTCAATCTAAGATTCGGATTTCAATCTGCTTTTGCGTTTACAACGGTCTCTTAAACGTAAGCAGATTTTTTTAAGTAAGATTATAAAAGAAGGAATTAAAATTTTAAATATTCATGAATTTTAAATATTTATAATGCTGAATATGATTCTTGTATCCTTATACACATAATACTGTATTTTTAAAATCATAATACTCAATGTATAATAGAAAAAAGTTGGAAAAATCTGCTTTTTGATTTGTTCGAGATTTAGATCGCAATTTGTATGAGAGTTAAAATTGTATAAAACAGGAAAACAAAATATTTATCAAACTTTCAAATAACATTTAGATAATAGTAGTTAAGTTACTTCAACACATACTTAGAAATTTTTGTTCGAATTTGACCTTTTGTCTATTTTTTTTAACTTTTATTTTATTTGTTTGCCTATTTTTTTGGTTAAGAGATATTTCCTTCGTCGAATAATATTTTTCCAACTACTGCTAAACAACTGCTACGTTTTTCGTTTTTGAATAATAAACGAAATTCGAGAATTGAAACAATCTCGAATTTTAGTGGAAATAAAATAATTTTTATCTTCAGAAGTGGAAGTATCAAGGCTTACATACCTTTTCGTGTAAAGATGTTGAAATTTTGATGATGATTTTGATTCCAAGATGTTGAAATTTTATATCTTTTACATGAAATGCCAATAAAAATAATAAAACATCTGACTCTAATAGTTGGATTTCATTTCAAATGACTACACTGGAAAGCTCAAATTCAGCGAACTCGATAACATTCCAACGATCTGATTGATAATTGATCAAAAGATGTCTATTTTTTAAAAATATTTTTCTTTTCAGAAGAAATAAAATCGTAGGTTTTTTCTCAGAACGAATACATTTCGTATTTAAACTTGTATTAAATTAATTTTACGACCTTTTATCCAGATGGATATGTACATTTTTTATTTGCTAATAACTTTATTGTTTTGTTATAATTTGTGAGCGAGAGATAAGAAGTAATATTTTATACAACATTGTATTATATTCTTACGAACTACATTCTAAATGTTTTTGTCTTTCCAAGTTTTTTTTAGGAATCTTGGTGAGACAGTCTTGATTCTTTTTTAAAATATATGTAGAATCCCTTTTATGTATATGTAATCTTTTCAACAATAAGATAAAGAATTTTAGATACATCAACTAAAAAATGAAAGAAATTAAATTAATTCAAAATGCAAAATATATATATATATAGTGTTCTCAATTATGCTTCAAATTAAATGGAAGCTATCTTAATTATCTTAATTTCTTGAAGCTATCTCGTAAATTTAGTTTTAAAAAATTAGTATCATCTGTATATTTTTAACAAATTCTGCACTCTTAAATAACAAAACCCAGTTGAAAAATAATCATATTAATCCATATACATCTTTAATAAATTCTAAAAAGAAAGTTTCACTCATTCCAGGATTTAAAAAGTTGAATGTAAGCAATTATACTTTAAATGTGTAATTTATAAAATTTCTGGCGTTTACGTGAAAATAAACATCATATGAAAATCCACATAACACGCATATTTTCATCAAAACTCGAAAATAAGGTTGCCTTGTTTCCAGAAAAAAAAATTCCCACAAAACATTTTCATTCAATTAAAGATGCTTTCTACCCAGCGATTCGCTCGAATAAACTGACATCATTCAACTAACTACAAACAGAAGTGGAAGAAAAACGTTTGATGTATTTTGTTGAAAAATAAATTGCAATTTTCTTAGAAGAATTCTCGTTTCTTCTTCGAATAACTTTTATTTTTATTGAGGGAACTTTAAAAGTGAATTTCCAAGTTGGCTATTAAAGCAGCAAGAGAGCGAACTCGTCAACTTCATTTTTCCCTGTACTTGGGGAAAAAATGAAGACCAAATGAGTGCAGAATGCTTTGAACTGGAAAGGGGAAAAATCAAAATTCAGTAATGAGATAAATTTGGATGCACCTACGAAATGCATTTCTTCAGTTAAAAAGAAATAAGTTTGTTACTACTTTACTTGTTTACGAGATGAAAAGTTTGTTATTTTTACCATACAGTTTCAATTTTATTTTAGTAAAATAAATTAAGTAAATCTCTTTGACTAATTTAAACAAATAATGAATCGATGTATCCAAGAAAATTTCAGTTTTTCGTCTGAGCAGAAAAACAGCTCAAGGAAAACCTGCAATTGGCTAAACATCTCCACAATAAATTGGCTTTATTTAAATGCAGTGCTTTAATAACGTGTTTATGTTACTAGATGTTATTCCCAGTGCTAAGATTAAAAACCTTTCATGTCTAATTTTATAATTATTGACATAGTTATCAAAGTACAGATACTGATTTTTATTTTCTGAACTTTGACATTTTCTCAAGATGACATTGGTTCCCAAACCTTTCTGAACAATGTTATTAGGATTATAAATAAATTCTAGCTGGGTTTTTTTAGTGAAAATTAGTGATTTATTTTTAAAAATATATTATTGAAAGACTAGTCCCTACTTTTTCCAATAATTCTGTAGCTTTTGAATTCCACCTTCGAAAAACGTCACTTTTTCGGAGGCTATCCTCAACTTTTGGCATCTTCATAAGAGCAGAAGTACTGTTGAGCCAGACCATGAGTCATCGAGCGGTAGAAGTGGTAGCCGGAAGTGGCTATGTCTGGTGAATACGACGGTTTGGATAGAACTGCCCACTTAAGGGTTTCCAAAGAGGTTTTAATTGTTTTTTATCAAGTGGTCAAACGTTGTCGTACTGCAAATGACTTTGTCTTGTCTCTGCTCGTATAGCAGAAGTATTTTCTGCAGCTTAATATCTCCATTTTTTGTTTCCAGGGATCTAATGTGATCATTTCATTTGGTTTGAGCAGCTCATAATAAACTATATACAGCTGATCCCACAAAATGCAGAACAGAAGTTGAAACAAGGGATATTCGACTTTGCTGAAGGTGTTGATGCATGGCTTGGTTTATCCCACGAGTTTTTATCGCCAGTTACAATAAGATGCAAAGATTCTTTTTTTTTTCTTTCCATCGTTCACTTTTGAAAACACACCATTCGACGTCTCTCAACTCGTTCAGAAACCAATGGCGTTGCTTTTGAATCATTCCTAATGGTTTCTAACGTTTTGAAATTGCTGTGTAATCAACTTCTAATGATTCGGCAAGATCATCTATCATTTGACATGAGTCTTCATGAAGTAATGCTTTCAATTGTCTTCAGACTTTTTGGAGGCTCTAGAGCATTTTTTTATCTTCAAGATCAAAATCATTATTTTTAAATCTCTACAATTTCTTTCAGGCAGATCATGGTTTACCGTAAGTCTCAACAAGATTTATATGCGCTTCAACTGCACACTTTCAAAATAAAAAAGCGCAAAATAATTCCCCGCAAAAGGTTTTTTTTTTTGGCATGAATTTTTTCATATTTAATGCAGAAACGGTTTTTTCACTTCTGCTAAATAATTTACACTGAATTTTAAGTTTGCTTATAATACTTGTAAATAGATGTGTCACTATTATAAACTAACGCAATCAGTTCCAGTAACACCATTTGTTGAAAAACAGCGAGAACTTATTCAACAATTCAATATCAGTCTTATCATTATAGATTTTCCATTTTAAATAGTTTCCTTCAAATAGCCTCCAACTATTACAGGTCTGTGCTTTATATATTGTTTGAGTGTGTCAGATCCGTTATATTCGAACATCGACTCATTAATTTCTAGGACTTTCCCGGTATGAAACATTTTAGGAATGTGTAGGGTAACATATTCAGTATACGACGCAACTTATATAATTCATGATAGCCATTGGTTCCTTACTTAGGAATCGCCCCATTATAATTTAAGTGCATGCAGTTTAGGAGTCAGCCGAACCGATTAGCAGTTATCAGGAATGAGATATAACTATCATGTAATTCCGGCTCTCCAGACCAATAATCTTTGTAACATGATGATTCTTTAATTCTAATTAATAAATTGATTAATGAGCATTAAATAATTAAGGCTGGATCCAATATTCAAACATTAAGAATTAATGCTAAAAAGCTATATATTTTATCAGATGTTATATAGGACTTAAATTTATCTTTGTCTGTGTGGTGTATAAATTAGTTTAGTATTTGATTTATTGGAATAGTATTTGATTTATTAAGTTATCTGCAAAAATCAGATTAAATATATCAATAAGAGAATTGATTATATTGGTAATGCACTTACTAAGATCTGAATGTCCAATAAATTTATTGTAATTTACTGCAGAATACTTTTGCTCCATTTTGATGGAACGGAATTAAATTATCCTGTTGCTTTTGAATCTGTTTTCTTGATATCATATACCTATTCAACTTAATATCATAAGGTATCATCAATCATGTTTTCTTCATCTAACGAATTTCATTCCCAAACGAGAAATTACGTATTAGAATTGATTTTTCTTTGTTTTTGTTGTTGTCGTGTCTATAAATGTGCTAAGGGAAAATAAAATCTTTATTCCCCCAAAAATCTTGGTGACGAGATCTGCCAGTTCTGGAGGCCGTGGAGGATCTCAATTGGTGGTGCTCCAAGGAGGAAGAGGGAGTGAATAAATTGGGATAAGATTTAATACCAGTCGGTGATATCTTCATTCCCTTGAAATGTCCAAAACGTAGCCAAACTATTATAGAGGAGAGGTTTCTTGGGCAGTCTAGGTGAGGGATTGTTGCCTTGCCAAAATGTTGATTGGAGATCCTACGCCTGTTAACAGCATTTGCATCTGTACAGGTGACTGTTTGGGATTGCTCTTCATCACGTGTTTCCTTTGCAAGGGCATCTGCACAATCGTTCCCCTAGATTGATTGCACTATTCAAAGAAGAGGGGGTGCCATTGCCTCCGGGAAGGTTGGACTTCTATCTGCTTGGACCGCTAGAGGTATTTTATTTCCCTCCTTCCACCCACAGGACAAACGTGGGGAGAGGAACTCCCTTATACGTCACTCGGGGACGCCCTCAGTGTGGGTTACAGGCTTCCTTACGGTGGATTTTTCTTTAAATTTTACATATAGAATTTAAAGTTGAATTTAGATCATTTAAAATTGTATGCATACTTATATGTTTACAGAAGAATAAGTTATGCATTTTTATAATTGTAGTAAAATATCCTTTCTTGGAATTATATTACATGTTTATTGTTTCTAGGAATTACTTGAGGGAAACGATTCGTAGGGTAAGTTTTAAAATACTTTATCAATAAAAGGTTGATGCTAATACTGAATTATGTGTCTTATAAACTTTTAATAGGAAGTAATGTTGCGCAATTTTTTTTCGTTTTGGAATTAAAGCCATGTGAAAATATGAGTTTACGTAAGAAAATTAAAATCAAACGTGTCCATTTTATAAAACTAATTTTCTTTACAAAATATTTTTTGCGAATGATTAATACCGTAATTACACATCTCTTAAATATAATATACTTTCAACTAAAATATTTCTCAAATGCATGCGTTTAACTATACACATAATACATGAAAATAAGCTGCTAATTTGTTTCCAACTTTTCTCTATTTTTATGTGATACAAATACTAAACACATAAATGAGTTTAAATATTTAGTTTTTCAATTCTGACTTTCATAATGACATCAGTGAGAAGTTTTTCTATGATGAAAAATAATCCATAGCCTTTTTTAAAAATGTTCAAAGAATCAGAGAGACTTTTAACGTTATCTGCAAATTCAGATTTCGTATCATTCTGAATTTTAACATTCTAATATTTCATATCAAAACTCAGTCATAATTTCACATTCAATGCTTTTCAAATGCATTTCTAATTTAACAAAACTAAATCATAAAAATAAATGATATTTATTTTACCTTTTAGAATTTCTTTTGACATAATCATAGCTACATGGATTTATTGAATAGCAGAGACTCTATTAAAGTTTTATAAAATCTGTCGTTTTCAAGGGAATATAATAAAAAATAATCATGAAAGGTAAAATTTATGGTTCTTTCATATGAAACGTGGAAATTCAATTATTTTTCTTTTATTTCTTTGCCGAAGTTCCTTTTTTTATTTCATTTCCAAAACTATTTTTCGTTTTTAAATCGCAAAAAAAAAAATACTTTGAAAAATGCTTTTCTAAAAGGAATGAAATGTGTTTCCAATGATTTATTCAGTTGGTCTATATTCTTGAGAGAAGGGCATGTTGAAATAATTTATTGCGACAGTAAAGTTAGTTTGATAAACGTCTTGTAAAAATTGAAGATTTTATTCATATTGCTTTTGTAGACGATTTGATTCAAAACGTAATTTTCTTTCCTTTGTTTAAATTCTTTGTCTTATCTTAATGAAAATTACAATTTTCTTGATACTTCTCAAGGACATTGTCAACAAAAGTTTGTAAATTATCACATAAGAATTTTTATTGCGCGTTCGTTTCGTTACTTTTTTTTTCTGTTTCGTAAGGTATTTTCAAATTTTGAAATCAGGAGAGGTCAAAATGATGCGCCATCTGAAATTGTATCTAAGAAGAAATTCGAATGTAGGGAGTTAATAAAAGTTATTAAATTATCTCATTTCTTAAAAATCCTCTTTGTGAATTCGAAAATAATTATTTAGTGAGTTTGTATTAATTGTAGAGCATTTAGATAAACAGATTCATTATGTGTAATGAATTGCCATGCCAAAGCATAATTTTTGAGCATAATTTTTGATATGTATAAATGCATTCAAAGGACTTTTGTGATCCAATGGTCAGGTAAACAAATTATTTTTCGCTTTCAGCTGTATTTTTTTGGTCAAATGAACAGCTTATTTTTCTCTTTCAGTTCAGTTCTGTTTTTTGGTCAGGAGAACAAATTACTTTTCTCTTTCAGCTGCGTTCTGTTTTTGTCCACATAAGAATTTTTTTCATGAACTTTGCAAAATAATGATTTTACAGGAGACATATACCAATTAAATGCCGACTTTAATGTTTATTTTATAATTTTCAAATTAATTAACTTAATTTTATTAACTTAAATAAATTTCAAATCTGATTACTATTCAAAACGTGTTGCTATAAGCATTTTCATTCACCCACCCACAGATAGTAATTTAGACTTAAATCAGCGAACGACCACCTCTGAACCAGTGCTATTACTCTCGATATGGAAGACCTTCTCATTACGACAGATTTATATGTGCGTCATCATCACCGCACATGCGGAATCTTAGGCTGGTGGATTCGAACGCATAACTTAACGAACATGAGTCCAACGCCCTCTACCAATCAGGCTATCCCAGCCCACCATATCACCCAAATAGGAAGAATTAATTCAAAATAAAATTCAATTTCATGAGAAAAATTTTGATTGAAAAGTGAGAGTTAGATTTGAATAAAAGGCTATTTTAATGAAATAAAGATATTGTCTTCAGAAAATAATCGTAGACAGCACACTTATGACAAATTATGCGATCAATAGTATGAGCTCGAATAAGCCCCCATTTCATATCTGAATTTATTAAATTCATGCAGGCAGGGGTAGCCCAGTTCGAAGACGTTGGACTCGTGTCCGTTAGGTTATGAAATCCAATCTGACAGCCGAAGATTCCTTGTGTGTCTTAGTGACTGAATGCACGTATAAATCTGTCGTAGTCACAAAGTCATCCATGTTGAGAGTAATACCATTGGAGATACTGGTTCAGAGGTGATCGTTCTCTGCTTCAGGTCTAAATTACGACCTGGGGCTGAGAGATTGAAAGTGCATGAATGAAATTCCACACATAAAAAAGGCTTTGACTCGTGATGGGCAAAATCGTACTCTTGGCCCTAGAGGGCACCGCTGCAAAAACCACGAGAAACACCCTATTGTCTCAGATAAAACGTCACAACGGGTTTTGAAAATTGCAAGTGCCACAAGAAACAACAACACTAAATTCATATATTTCAAAATCTTTGGAGGGAAAGATAATTTATTTTTAAAAACATACATCTTCTCAATCGCTTTTAAGCGTTCAGTCGATTAATTTTATCCAAGTCAAAATTCTCTTGAAACATTTTCAAACTGCAATTCAAATTTTAATTTCTTATTGATCTGTCCAGTTATTCCTCATTATCCATTCATTAAAAATCTAGCACGGATTGACTTTATGGAATTATCATGAGGATAATCATTATTTGAAATTGCATTATAAACAGAAACAATAAAGAAATACATTAGAATATATCTTTAATAACGTGCTAGTACATTTTTTTACCATCGTTTGAATAAATTTTTCAATTTTTAACTATTAAATGATTTAGTATAACATAATATTCTATCCACTTTTTTGTTACCATACATATTACTCTTTCAAAAGTTCAATAAATTATAAACAGCATTTCTTCCGTTACGTATATGGATATAAATCCACAAAAGAAAATATATTACATAGTATTTGCAGAACATGACGGCATCAGCCGTCTTTGATATTGTTCATTCTCAAGTTTTCTTACGAAATACAGTTTTTATGTTACGGATGATTAATAGAGACATCTCCTTCCTTACAAAACATAATTTTTTTCTTTTCCTCGAAAGCGATGATCACGTTCAGAAATACTAAATTTCGGTTAGGCTTAGTTTCCAACACATTTCTCGAATACTTCAAAGAATATTACAACAGATTCCTTTTTTTCAAAGGGCAAACTGCTGTAGAAAGAAATGATATAAAAATATAAGCTCTTAATCATACGATGAACATAAATGGGTTACATATCGGAAAAGAAAGGAGACGGTGGCAATTTTCTATTTGTCTGTGTTAACGGCGTTAGAAAAAAATATATATTTTGGCATTTGCGTTAGCACTTGTTATTAATGGCAGAAATGTGTGATGCTTTCTTAAACTACTTTTCTGACGGCTCATTCCATTTCGAATATACACTCCATAAATTATTACTTGGTGTAGAATTGGAATTTTTCTTATAAAACCTCAATTCGCAATTTATATGTATTTCATATCGTAAAAAAAGCTAGTTCAGTGTTGAATTATCTATTTCTTTTGCGATTAACATGAATTAATTTATAAATTGAATTCCGCTTCTTAAGAAATGATTTATTAAATTTATTCGATTTTGGTGAATCGTATCTTTAAATCATTTGTCAATTTTTCACTGCTTAAAGACACGTTTGGCCAAAGGTTGCTGTGACAAAGCAAAAATTCTTGTTTCTCCTCCTCAGTTTCTAAAGGTTTTGAATAAATATTAAAGCTACAATTATAACAACCTTTTAAATAAGTGATAATGATTGCCCTTCATGTAAACTCATATAGAAACATTGTTATTCAATATAAATATAAAATTACCTTAAACACAAACTTCTCTCTGAGGTTCAGCATTAATTTACCTTTTAGCTAAATTATGCATTCAATTTACCCCTTTATATCTCATCTTAAAATGAACAAATTATAAAAATAAACTA
>JAPMOQ010034408.1:88776-108494 GCA_026543055.1 Argiope trifasciata
ATTAATGGTCGTCTACTAAATTCATCTCCATTTTCAAATATATTGTAGAAAATTTTTAACGCAGTCGTAAATTTCAGCAATTGGACCGATTCCTTTCATCTTCTTCGTGGATTTTACATCTTCAATATTGTGAAATATTGCTAAAAAATTCAGAATGCTTTATTATTATGTTGTACCAGTGTAATGAATTTACTTTATTTTGCATTTTACATTATTTTAATTATATTTTTGTTGTAACACAATTACTCAAAATGAATTTAATTTACTACATTACTATAATTCCACAGAAAAGAGATTTCGCACGATTTTTCAAGTACCTCCAACCTCTGCTATTCTTCACTGGCAAGCCGAATGAAACCTTTAGATGCATCATTAAATATTGTCGACTCTTCTTCATCACAAAGTTTTGATAGAATCTGAAAACGTTATATATATTCTTTATAACGCTATATTCATATATATAATGCTATATTTATCTTATATATGTAACTCTATATTTATCTTATATATATAACGCTATCTAAATCATTTATCGTCATTTCCAAATAAATTGTAGATAAAATTTTGACGGAGTCGTAAATTTTAGCAATTGGATCGTTTCTCTTCATTTTCGTCGTATACTTAACAACTTCAATATTGTGAAATATTGCTAAAAAATTCGGAATGTTCTATCATTATACTGTATAGATGTAATAAGAATTTGCTTAATTTTTTTATTTCAACTTAATTTCCGTCTGTACTAACACAGTATTCGACATAACAATGTCGCCTGACTATTCAACACACAACTCATTATAACCTGAGTTCTCTATAATTCGCTTGAGTTCAACTCAAATTATTCGCTACACTGCTGTCAACAGCTCTGTCTTCTGGTTTTTGCATAGTTTTCAAGAGAAGGATAAGAAGGTTCTGAAAAGATTTAAATAACACATCTCCTAGTAGATCTATCGTCAAAATGCCTATCGAAAATTTATTTTGTCCAAACATTCGTCGCCAAGGCTTGGAATAATTCAAGATCCTTCAGAAACGTTTGTAAAACAGTATCCCTTACTTGAAGGCTCAGTGCGGTGGAATGCAAAATTGAATTGTACCCGTTTCGTCTGCTTCATATTTTCTCCTCTTTCTTCATTTGGTCTATTTCAACCAAATATTTCGCATTTATTCTTTAAGACAAAGGAAATAATACTACCAACTGAGAAAAAGGGAAATATTTCCTTGATTTTCTTGCCATGACTTATTTGATAGAATCTCTTGTTACTCTCGAGATATTTTATTAATGGCATCTGTTTGCAAATATAATATGAGGAGGTGGCTTCAATACAGTAGCTGTGCAGATTGCTTCATTGCAAGGCGTTAAAAACGCTGTCACTATAGTCTATTGAAAAGGATAATTGGTTTTGTTTTCCATTCCACTTTCTTAGATTATACATATAAATATATTAACGAATTTCGTGTGTGTAATATAAATCTTTGAAGCAGATTTCATGAATATAATACATTTGAATATCATGTTATAACCATGTATCTCAGTAAATGTCTTAAACCAACTGCTCAGAACCACTCAAAAGAACAAAGAAAAATTTGAGTGACAGTACCACAGCAACAGCAAAACTGTGGTTGATTCATTAGTGACCTCTGTACAACCTTTCCCTTGGGAAGTATGCTAACAATCGATGGCAGGAGTCAACCCTCACTGTTTTCTGTACAGCCCCATCCACTATGCCGGAATCTTCTCATCCACAATTACTAAATGCCTTCCAACTGGAGTTTCAATAAGTGCAGAGATGTTCCAGATGAAAAGTGCAAATATAGGGAGAGCGCAGAAAAAAAGGCAAGAATAATATTCATATAAGAAATCCATGAAATGAATATGCCTTTAATCATAAATACAAAATGACTCGATTAAAATTGAAACAAGATTCTTTGTTTCTTGAAATATGAAAAGAAAGATTGAATGGGCATGACAACAGCAATGAGCCTATACTCGCGGACTTTCCTTTAAATAAGCAAATTGGCCAAATAGTAAAAAAGGATATTTTATCCTACATAAAGAAGTATTGCAGAATAAGGATCATATTATACCACCACAGCAGAAGTTGACTTACGTATTACCGCCAATAAAGAACAATTTTGTTGTTCGCACGCACACGTAGTTATCTTTTGGATCCCTTGTTGTTTGCTGATTTTGACGTTAAACATTTTAGGTGTAGATTGGTGGCACTTAAAATCCGTCAAATCTGTGATTGCAGTGGCGTTAGTACGGAAGTACCATGCTTTGTTTCTGAAAATATGAAAAGAAAGATTGGGTGGACGGCTGTGCCTGACAACAGCAACAAAAACATAATCCTCTACATTCCTTTAAATATGAAAAGTGACCAAACAGTAAAAACTGCTATTTGCTTCTACATAAAAAATTTATTGGTGAATAATGATCTTTAAAAAAAACTTACAAACGTACAATAAAATGACCTAATAATCAGTGTAAGTAACATACAAGAACTGATTTTACGATTTCTGAAACAGAACTATCTTTATCGCCCTTAGCGATAGATCTTCTATATTGAGATGCATTTTCCAAAATAATCCAATGTTTTCAAATACACTTAATACTCTGTGAATGACTAATTTATTTTAATTCCAAATTAAATTACTAACTTAAAATTAAATTAATTAAATAATAAATTAATTAAATTATAAACTTATTTGGGATATCTTTTATTTCAATTCGCAAGAGAACGCAAAAATCTAAACTTATATTTTACGCCAGTCTAACTGATTTTTGTCTTATAAATTAATTACGACACTGATTTAATTACGGATTTAAATATTAAACATTCTGTAATACGACACATTAGTCAAGCACGTCGTTGAATAAAGAGGAATTAAATTAACAATTGCAAATTATATTCAATACAAATTAAGGCAGTGAAATGACAGCAACAAAAATGTCTAATTAAATTAATTAACTTAAATATACTGTCTTATTTTCGAAGCAATCAGATTTCAATTCTCAAATTATATGCTTTCTTCACTTGAAGGCATTTCTTTAAAAAAAAAGAATTTCATTTTTCTTCTCCAAGATCTGCGACTTCACACTAAATCCTGGGGGAAAAAAGAAAATCATTTAAAATGAGGTAAGAAATCCTCACCTTTTTTTTTTATTATTTGGGTGAAAACATCCTTCGAAAACTGCCAAACAGGCTTCATTTTCAAAGAATCTGTCCGCAAAAGGTTCGAGAAGGAAAAAAATAAAAATAAATCATTAGAAAAAATGAAAAAAAACACTGCAAAAATGTTTCAAAGAGGTGAGAAAATCTTTTCTCTCGGGATGAGAAGAAAGTTGGAAAATTGGGTTAGTCTGGCGTTTTCGGCAAACTTTTAGTCTGGCAAAAAAATTGCTGAAAAAATTTTTATATTTAGAAAAGTTGCATTGAAAAGAATTGTTTAATTTTAATACTATTGCCGAGTTGGTATTTTTTTAACGCAACTTTTTTGACAAATATAAAAGTAACAATCCTCTAGAAATATACTTCTAAAGGTTAGAATTACTTTTAAAAGAAATCTCCAAACGAATTTATTTTATTCTGGGCTGATGAGTTGCCCCTGATAATAATTGCGTTTACCCTGACTATTTATATTTTTTCAATTTTATAAAACTTCGATTATTTTGTAAAATTTACATAATAAATTCTTTTCCTGTTAAACTTCGGTTGTTTTTTCCTGTTTTACTTAGATTATGTGATAATGATGGAAAAACAAAAAATATTTCCAACCCTAAAATTTTGAATAATACAGTTTAAAAAAATAGAATTAATATTATTTAAGCTCCTCCTTTATATATCACTCAATTTCAGTGAATCGATTCATTCCCGATACGAAAATAAATCATTCTTTCTATCATTCCTAATGAAACAAGATAACTATTTGAAAAGATATTTTCAAGATTATTTCTTCTGTGGCAGCAACGCGGCTGGTATAAACTAGTACTGAAAAAAATTTCATTTTATTTCTTAAAAAACACATAACCATTCAAAATGTCTAATGTATATTGAGAAGAAAATTAATTGAAAATTCAATAATAAATGTTCTTATCTGTGAATAAATAAAAAAGTAATAAATAAATTTAATTAAAAAAACATTTCATAAGTACGATTAAAGCAGAAACTGTAGACTCATAATTTGGAATTTCCAGCAAGTAAGATATTATTACAATTTTCCGACTCTTTAAAGAAACACATTAGAGAGCTTCCCTTTGTTTTGCATATTCTTAATAGCTTCTAATACACTGAAAATCAGAAATGCTCAAGCATTTATTACAAAACACTTTACTTCTAATTGAATAGGAATAGGAGAGCATTACATGGAAATTTCCATCCGAAGACTTTTAACTCAACATCATAAACAAAAACTGAAAAAAGGGCTTTACCGAATACCTCACAGAGACAAAACTTTTCATCAAAAGATAATGGAAAGAGGTTATTACAAAGTCATGAATATTAAAATCAATCATTTAACTTTAACAGTCTATGATGCACCATTTTAAGTTGATGAACATGTATCAAAATATGGATATCAATTAACGAGTTTGCATTACTTTAAAATAATTTTCTTTTGCGGAAGACTCATTAGCTGGAAAATTGTTTGAAAATATTGAGCTCCTGTCCATTGTCTCCTTCGCCTTATCAAACTTCCAAAGTTTCAAAGCATAAAATGCATTATGCGTTCAAAACCTTTTATTTGAGTCTTAAGTACCTTCTTAATTAACTTTTTGAATAATTTAAGGTAATTATTATTTTTTCCTCCCCTTTCACTGGGCTGTTACGAGCTATATAAAATCTATCTTGCCTCTAAAAAGAGAACATGCTTTCTTGAGTGCAACATCATTAAAGTACTAGTTTGAAGGACAAGCTAAATGAAAAATCTTAATTTGACTCTGAATTTTAATTAATGCTTAAGTATACGAAGTATAATTTAGATTTCATTTATGTTTTTCTTGTCCGATTCAAAATTTTAACATTAATAAAAAGATCGCTAACATGTGTTTCAACGTTACTTACATTAATAATTAATAGCATTTAATAAAAAACCATAAATTGCAGTGAAATATATTTTTTCTTTTTATTTTCAACTTGAAATAATCCTTAAATGCTAATATGGTGAGATGGTTTCCAATAAAAGAATTAACCTTAGAAAAATACGAAAATTTTAAAAATATAAAAATATGACTGTTTAACTTTATCAATAGAATTAGCACACAAAATTGTTGCTAATTATTTTCGATTCACAATAATCTATTTCTTTTAAAATACCGTTAAGGCTGTCTAATTAATTCTAAAGATGTCACAAAAGAAATTAAAAACGTAATTATGAATCGCATATAAATATACAATCTACTATTGTGCTATATTTTACAATACACAAGCACCTATAAAATAACATTTTGGATTAACTGTTTGAAATAAAAAATCATATTGCAGTGTCCAATTTGAACGATAAAGTGTGAGAAAAGTTAATAGAAGCTGGAACTGCAAAAAAGTGAAAAGAAGATTTTAAGTTTTACTGTAATTATAATTAGTTAGACAAAGAGTTAAAAGTTAGGTTTAATGTATTAACCAATTATAGAAAAGGAATTTTTAAAAATTCAAAACAAATAAAACATAATTCAAAACAATTAATTAAGATATTTGGCACTGACAGATGCAACTGTAGTAACTTCGATTTAGAAATATTATTCAACTACAAACACCAGGTTCATCTGAAATGTTGATACCTAGAGAAATTTCATAATATAATTTTTCAAAAAGGGGCTAGATAACTGGAACAACGCAGTGGACCTCTCTATCTGCAGTCGAATGCTCTACCACTAAGCTCTAACCCCACTCAGGAGGCTTTTATCTAATTCCACTCTTAAAGAAATTACGCTTTTTAAAGAGCAAATGTAGTTCGCTGGCCCTGACTGTGCAGAATAAAACAAGCGGCAGAGAACGGGAGAAGAGAAAAATTTGTAAAGGGGCACCCGGGTTTGAACCGGGAATATGCAGTCCGATATGCAGTCGAAAGCTCTACCACTGAGCTATACCCCCACTCAGGAGGCGTTTATCTGTTTCCATAGATCCGTGGTGGTACTCCAGTAAAACCCCTCGTGGTACAGTACACTACAAATTTTTCAAAGTATTTTTTTTCTTAAATTAGACCCTAAACATGTCAATTATTTGCATAATTGTTTTTTTTAATTAGAAAATTTATTTTTTTGCACGTCAAAGCGTTAATCCCATGCTTCGGTCAGAGACAATTTTAAAACAAGTATCCGATTGTGAAAAGAAAAGATGCTATCAGAATTTATTTAAGTGCTTGCATTTTCGAGTCATCGTGCTCATATATAAGAGAAACCATTGATGGTCGCTCCAAATATAAGCAAAATTAAATACGTATCTCCTTTTTTTTGTAGTAAACAATCTTTCAGGTCTCTCTCTAAATTTTCCAGTCCTCGTGTTTGCTTAGTCAGATAAGAAGCATATATTTCACGCCGCATTATGGATAATTTTAGAGTTAGGCAACATAAAAATATATCGTCATCTCATTCTAACTCAATACATGAAATTTAATCAAACTCTGAAATCAAATTCCTTGAAAATTATAATGCTTCCTATTTGGATGCTTCGTATTCTAGAAAATAAAAATAAAAATAACCTGGAAATTCAATTCATAAAAAATTAATCCACCATGATACATATTGCAGCCAACTGATATAATTTATATGGCAGTATATTTTTACGAACGTGTAGTTTTGCTTTCCCGCTCTGATACTGTCATCGTAAGGAAGAGAGATTTATAGTAATATGTATTGAATAGTGAATGGATGTGACGTCAGAGGTCCCAGGGCTTGGAGACAAACTTGGTAATCATTTGAAGATTTGGTGACGAATTTGGCTACTTTGGCAACAAAATGGAAAGTACCTGAAACTTCGAGAATTTTCCCGACCTGTCCATTATCAGCCGAGATACATCCAGAATGCTCCTGATTGATCTGGAAGATGTTAGTCCCGCCTCCAGCCGGAATATACAAGGGTCAGCCATCTGAAGGGTAGTGTGAATCAAGCGAGAAGCATGCCGACTCTTGGGATTTGGGCTGTAACACCATCTTCCTGCAACAACGAGTTCGGGGTGAAGGCACTACTAGCGTCTTTCACCCTAGTAGGGTCCCCTTTCCAATATCGACACATAACATATCGAACACAAGAGTGAAATTGCTTTATCAACAGATTATGCCGCCAACTCAGTTGTTCCAATCATTTGACCTCTGATATCGTTATTTCCAAAATATAGCCAAACCCGGAATTCTTAAAATATCAAGTGTTCGAGAAAGGTATCAGGACAATGCAATTGCTGAAATAAAATATCATTGATAAAGTACTGTTTATGGATAAGAAATTACGAAGAAGCGAATGTTATAGTTCCCAGGGAAGTTTGCAATAGCGGTTAAAGTTAAATAAACCCAGATATGACTCAAAAATATTTTTAAAAACAACTTTTTTGCTCTGAACCAATTTTTCTCTGTTTTTTTATCTACAATTAAATGAAATAAGTAAGCAGAATCAGTAACGTCTTCTTAAAATCTTCTGAGAAGCAGCATACATAAAATTAACATGAATAAAAATATTGGAAACCGTATGCTAATCAAACATTTTTAATAAAAATATAACAAAAGTCTTCGGAAATGACAGGCATAAAAATAGCTTGAGGGTAAATAATGAAAACCTTAAGCTAATCAAATATTTTAGTAAGAATATATTTGAGCAAATTTAAATGAATTACCTTTTAATACTGATGGAAAAAATTACGAACAAATAAAATCGTTTAAATAAGGAAGACAAAAAGTAATTTCAGTATATTTAAACTTTTTTTACTTATCTCAATTTTTTTTACTGGGTGAAAGAAGCCAGATATGACTGATTCAAATTCTAATTCACATTTTTTTAACCAGGAGGTTTTCTTTTTAATCTCCAACCCTTCAAATATGTGAGCATCATCCGTAAAATCATGTTAAAGTATTCTGAAAAATAGCATATATAAAAGAAGCATGAGTGTAAATATTGAAACGCTTAATCTAACATTTTTAGTATAAATAGCTTAGTGAAAATTTAAATGAATTATTTTTTTTCTAGTGAATCAAAAGAAGATTGCTAATAAAGGAAGTCGCGTAGATAATGAAGACAAAAACTTATTTCAGTACTTTAGATGTTTTCCCTGAGCTGATATTTTTCTCGACATTTTTTCATTCCTTGATTTAAAAAAATCCCTTAAAATCTACTATTTAACAGACTTGGATTCCTTGGATCCCTTTTTATGTAAGAAGCAACAATATCCTGGCACTTCACTGCTGTCTACAGGCACACAAACAAAAACAAAAAAGGTTGAATTATTTTTTTTCTTTCATTACTTGAATAATCGATAAAAAAACATTCTATACTAATCATAGAACTCCACAGGCAGATGAGTTTCTTATTTAATTCATCTTATTTTTTTCATCCTCATTTCTATTACCATAACTTCAGTTTTCCTACCTTCGGTCTAAAAAAATAATATAAAGAAAACAAAAAGAGAGAATCGATGCATTCAATTAAAAGTGAATGACTGGAAAAGAAAAAAAAAGTCGCTTAGTTCTTTAGAATACACTTTTTTTCAATCCGATCATCCATTCGAAAAAATAAATACTCAACGGGTGTATTAAAATTCTGTCATTTTCTGCCTTCCTATTACAGTTTTGAGTTAATAAAAAGTTCCCAAATCAAAAAGTTTTTAAAAAATAACTTCTTTTTCAAAAGATAAAGTTATTATTGACTCTCCCGTTTTTAGGCAGAGAGTAATTGGTTTCTTATATGCAGAAATAATTTGAAATTTTTTTAACTTCCGTAAAACCTTTAATTTTTTTCTTTCGTTTTTTTTCCTCCCTGTTCAGAAGTTCTCACTTTCATTCATTAAAGCAGGATCATTCGGTTTGAAAATTATAATGATTTTTAAGAATGAAAATGAGATTATTAAATACCCAACATTAGCTCCTTTTTATTAATGGTGCGATAAAATAAACATGTTTCATAGAAATGGCATTTCAAACACTTGAAAAACACTGCCCTTATCATCTAACATTTAGTCGCATGTTGATTTTCACTGAGTGACAAAGACGCATTATTTTTCCCTGCAGCAGAGGATTTCGCAGCTGAATTGATACGTAATACTATAAACACTGACCGAATCATGAATTCACTTTGTTAGACGTCATGCGTATAATGCATATATTACGACAAAAGTAATAAATCAGTGGTTATATGAAATTTATCTGTTATTATACATAATCAACATTGAATTTGGTAAAGGTGATAAATTATTTCATATTTATGAAATATACCGGTTAGTTTATAAAATCCCCATTACGAGTTCGGGATTTTATAAACTAACCAGTAAATTTGATAAATATAAAATAATTTATCATAACCACCAGTAATTTTATATAATCACCGAATTTATTACTTTTACTGTAACATAAATTTTCCTGAAGTCTATGTTTTTCAGGAACTAAGACATTATAGGATATAACAAGTACTAACTTTTGTCTATCCGGTGTTATTTGTTATTAAAAATTATAATTATATAGGATGAAGTTCTATAATCAATTTTAAGAGTAAATATATATTTTGAAATATTATTATTCTGTGGCGACCATTTTCACTGGAAGGATTTTCATCAAGTGCACTACTAACTTGAGGTTAAAAGAACGTGAACGAAAAAAAATTACAAATTTATTTAAGTAACATACAAAAAGGACTTTGAATTATTCGTCAACTTGTTTGAATTGAAAATTGGCTTATAGATTGAAAATAAGTATGCTGAAGTATAAACTTCTTTCCTCCCGTTACTTTAAGTATCTTTTACATTGAATATTCTCTACTAACTCATATTTCAAGATAATCAATAAGAGTTCAAAAACATACTACAAAAAGTTATATTTATAATTTTTTCAATAGATTTTGACAATATCAAACTTTTCTTAATATTCCATATTTGATATATTAATACAAAATCGAAAGCAAAATTCCTAAATAAACTCATATCAAAATTATTCAAGGAGATAAACTTTTTCATTAAACTATAGGGAAAATAAGAAATTATAAAATCCTTGAATATCAAAAATGAATCGTTTAAGTTTAACACTTTATGGTACGCTAATTTAAAATAAGTGGAAACATTAATACAAAGAGTAGCTAATTTACACTCTTACAAAGCAATTTTCTTTCAAGAAATAATCTTTAGCCACAATAGAATAGTATTAAAAAATATTGAGCTCCTGTCTATTGTCCTCTTCATTTTATCGAGCTACCAAATTTTCCCGCCAAAAATGCATTACGCTTTGGACGCTTTTATTCTGATCTGAACACAAGTATCTACTTAATTAATTTTTTGAATAATTTAAGGTAATTACTGTTTTTTGCAGCCTTTCAACCCCATTCACTGGGCTATTCCGAACTACTTAAATCTCTCTCGCTTCTATAAAGAGAACACGTTTTCTTGAGTGCAACATCATTAAAATAGTAGTTTGAAGGACAAGCTAAATGAAGAATCTGATTTTTCGCTGAATTATAATTAATGATTAATTATACGCAGTTTAATTCGGATTTCATGGATGGGGAATTTTTCCAGCGGGCTTCGGAAGCTAAAATTATTAAAATGATTATGAAGAGATTCTTTCAACGCTACTTACATTGATAAATAATAAATTTTGATAATTAAAAAATGATGAAATGAATTAAAAATCGATTTTTTACCTTGCCTTGATCGTTAAACATGTTGAAAATGTTAACAATGACACCCACTGCCTGAGGAAGTAGAGCATAAAATATTTATAAAAAAAAAGAGTGGCAATAACTTTTAAGCCTTTCTTTGCATCATGTAACTTTGAATCATATTGGTTTGGGATTAATTATTTGAAACTTTGTTCGTGTGTGTATGTATGTATGTGTGTATATATATATATATAAAGAGAGGGAGGGAGAGATCCTATTCAATAATGTATTTCTTTTCTATGTGATCTAATATCACAATTATAAATTATTCTCACTATAATATATTATTAAATTAATCAATAATTTTAAAATTAATTACTGTCATGTCTACCTGTCTTTCATTTAAGATTAGTTTTATTAACTGTAATATAAAAATTGTTGTTAACTGTAACTTAATCACTGATTTGTTTTTGAACGTGCTATGTCTTAAATTTCGTATTTGTGTTCTGAAAAATAAAAGCATTGGATGCAAGAAAACGCCTGCATATTTCATCTTGAATTTTCAGCTAACTTTTAAAGGTATTTCCGGGTTTTTAAAGCTATTGTCAGTAAGCATAGTTCATAGATGCGCTGGTAGGGCAATAGAGTATTACTTTGTGATAAACAACATTACTACGATTAAGTTAATTACTTAAAATAATTACTACAATTATTAAATGCTGTCAATAATTCCAAAAGTTTTTTATTTTACATGTTAAGAAAAATAGAACCATAGAATATATTTGTCTGATTGAAAGAATTCACCACAAGAATTCACAGCACATTACTTCCTGATTAATGATTTTATTAATCGAATTTATTATTAAGAGAAACAGTTTGAAGTATCAACAACAGAAACTTGATTATGGGTAACGAAATTTCATGATGGCTGTCTGTCAGATGACAGTTTCTAATATATAGCAAAGTTATGAAGCATTTGTCAATCTTAAAATTCATTGCAATGAAAAATAGTAATGCAAAAATATTTGTGTTACCAAACTGATATTTATGAAGAAACTTAAGATTATTAAGAGAAACTTTAGTAAATACTTTTTTTCGTAGCTTATACAATCTTTTATGATGGAATAAAATTCTATGATAACCTGCGTCCTGGTTCAGGGTAGTGTCTCTTCCTAGTGTTCTGGTTGTCTCGGATTCAAGTCCCAGTTCGACCATGGTTGTTATTCTGTGCTCTATCTGTGAGTAGTGTGAATGTGCAACCTCTATAAAAAGGGATTGTGTTAGTGAATGTGAAGCAGGAAGTAGCTAAGTCGTACTCTTGGCCCTTGTAGGCGATACTGAAAAACAAGGGACGCTCATTTAGGCTTAAAATCGTTGACAGCAAACAGCGCGCTTGTCAATGACAAGTGCCATTGGAAACAATAACCACAAATGTTATGATTGTCTTGTATTTTTTGTCAGTTGCTACTTCTTATGGAATGTATTCTTAATTTTTAAAAAGAATATGCGCAACACCTATTTTAAACATTTCATATAGGATATTTTTTAATGTTTTTGAGGGACCTTTAATTTAATTTTAAATTATCTTATTTGTTGCTGTAATCTTTTTAAATACAAATACATGGATGCCAAATGTGGTGATATGTTGGAAAAAGAATTTACTTATATTCAATGCTCTGATTTCTTGTCAAATTTTATTATTTCTTGCAAGTTAAGTGTTTTAAACTTATAAACAATAAACCAAATATTATCAAGCCTATATTAAAAAGCACAACTATTTCAGGGTACGGAATACGACACAGAAAAGTCTTATCAATATGGATTTTCAATAACGTTTGTCTATTTTTTTAATGCAAGATTAGTTGTATGTACAAGAATGGGCATCACGTTTGTCTCTGATATGCAACTATGTCATTATCTATATACTGAGTAACTCGATAAAAGTAATACATTTCATTGAAGTTTGGACAAAACGATTAACGCACGGCACCAAATTGCGTTGCAACAAACTTTATATAATTTGCAAAAAGTTAGAAAAAATAATGGTCCATGAAACGACGCAAAATCTAAGAAAAATTTGTGGAGGAAAAAAATTAAAGAATAAAATTATGTACAAATTTGCTTTTAAAAATAAATTTTACGACATAAATTTTCTAAAAAAGCTTATTAATTCAAATGCATTCTGTAACAAAAAGTTTGATCTATTGATTTCTATATTATCCGAAATGTGTGATGAAATTTTCTAAGAAATATATAGATTAATTTTGAGCTATTATATTAAAGTACAGGAATTTTTATGAAATACAAAGTTTTGAGAAAATTATTGTTAAAGAATTCTTTAACTGAAATGTTTGCCTCATATAATCAAAACACTGATCACATTGTGTGCGGGTACGTTCTGCAGCGGACATTTTACACGTAAATTTAGTAGTTCAGTTCAATCTTAACCGATCAGAAATTATTAAATTTTTAACCATCTTTTCGTATTTTATATTGAAATATATAAACAAATACATAAATAACAAGCGTAAGATTTTTGTAAACAAAAAATACATTTGTTAGTGGATAAATTTATAATAGGTTCGTAAATATGAAAAAAATAGAAACAGTAGTATATAGTTTTTATTTTTTAAAATTGTGATATATATAATCATTTTTACTTTATTAAAAATGATTATATATGGTAAAAAAAGAGCAATCATAAAACTAATAATGTTTTACAGTATGGTAACGTTCATAGCATTTTCCTCTAAGAAGAGGCATTCATTCATTCACTTTTGCAGGGATGAATAAAAAGTTAATTTTATATCTAAATTGATTTTTTAATCAACCTCCCTATTCTGTGGTTACGCATCGACTGATGTAAAAACTAGTTTTATTTGTCTAAAATTTTTCTAGAATCTATGAAGCAGAGAAGAACATTCGGCTTCGTTTTCGTACCTATACCGTTATTTTTGTACCCACCAACAAACCATGTTGTGACACTAACCCGTACTAGTACGTGACCCTCGCTCAAATATCAATCGTCAGAAAACGTACTAGTGCGTGTCCCGCATACAATGTGTTAAAATAATTTTTCCATGAGCCTTCATTTCTTCTTTCCTTCAGCCAAAAAAATAAATTTTTAGGTTTCATTTTATTTTTATTTTTTTTCACTTAAAAAGTGACTTTTGGAGACTTTAATCTTTCACTTTCAAATAGCATCAAGACATTTAGCATGAAAGACATGTTATTTTCAGTTCTCAAATTTAAATTGCTTAAATTGCATTGGTAGAATTTTAATATAGACTAATTAATATGTTGTTGTTTCTTATGACGTCATTGGACAAATCCACTGTCAAAAATACAGCGATTCAAGCCGATAGCATGCGTCTCTTGATTTTTTCAGTAGTGCCATCTAGGGGCAAGAACACTACTTTGCCACTCAAGCGTAACAACCCTTTTTACGGTGCGACCTTCTTCAATCCTTTTTCATTCACTCATCCACAGATCTTAAACTTGTATCAGAGAACGATCACCTTTGAGCCAATGCCCCAGTGGTATTACTCTCGACATGGAGGACTTTTTAACCACGACAGATTTATACGAACGTCAGTCACCGCACACTTGTCGATTCTTCAGTCAGTGGGTTTCGGACTCACAACCTAAGGGATGTCAGTCCAAACTCCCACCAATCAGGATGTTCTGGCGCTCATATATGAATGAACCTTGGAGCCTCTAATCTATAATATTACTTTGAAATAATTTTCAGTCAAAAATGTTATATAAAATAATTCTGTACAGGTATTTACATGGGAATGTAAATACCTGTCTTATTTATTTTAAATAGGCTCTACTTTGCTTACTTTATGTTTGGAAGGCAGGCCATTTTATCCCTGAAACACTTTTCGAAAGTTTTTCCTAATTAATAATTGCACAAATTACCACAACATGCATAGAATATTTTATGCTTGAATAGCAATGAAAAAATTCTACAATAAAGCAGCCTGCATACATTGCAAGTTATTTTTATAGCTATGGATTGTAACTCCAGATTAATTTCGTAATTTATCGTAGTATATCCATCGTCTTTATCAGGTAATTCATTATTTATTTATTTAGTTAGTTTTTGGAGGTCAGATCAAATTTTTATTATATATACCCCAACACATTCTAATTTTTAACTGCATTCACATCATAAATAAAACAAAAACAAAAAGGGAGCTAAAAAAATACAGTTTTATTGACACTTACGGTTTCAGAAAGTTACTTTCAGCTTAGTTTTGCTTCGGGCAAAATATAGCCTCATCATTAGAACTTTTTCTGATAGACTTGGGAGAAAATGGTAAATAGTTTGGAAACAGGAAAATCTGAAAAAAGTTGGACATTTTTTTTCCTCCAAAGTGGTCGGAAATCAGTGTTTCCAGAGTAATCGGATAAAGTTTCTTAGTTTTCTTTAGGCCACCATTTTAAAGACGTCATAACAGATGGACAATATTTCGGGGTTGGTTTCTGCTGTTTTTAAGACAGGAAACAATATAATGACTTCCTATCCCAAAAGATGCAATTTCTGAGTGAAATATTTTTACTTTTTTTCCGAGTTTTTTTTTTTTTTTTTTTTTTTGATGAATTTGGTGAGTCTAAATAATCTTTCTCTAAAGAATTTTTCTAGATGATGCTAGAAAAATCAAATCCAAACACTGATTATGATTTTCCCATAAAAAAAGAATCACTTGAGTCCTATTTAATTCCTTAATTTTAAAGAACTGTGTTTTTTTCTATTCAGTCCAATTGAAATTCTATCTGATTTTATCTTTATATTGTTTCTTTCTCTTCAAAATTCATTACGAAATTTCATTTCCTCTTCAAAGTATTACATTACGAAATATATAATATTTTTTTTATGAAATGCATAAAAGAGTATCAATATTTCGAGATATCGGACAGCAACGTATGTTGTCTTGTTTTAAGGTATCCGACTACATTTGGAGAAAAAAAATTTGAAAAATTGGATTTTTTTAAAAGTATTTTTAACTAGGGTTTTAAAATGCATTGTCAATTATAATACAAAATACTATAAATAATTTAAAAATATATTAAAATTATAATATATTTTAAGAAATAGGAAACTGTATAGTACATTTTAATGAAATTAAACAAAAATAATTAACACTCTACACAAAATTGAGATGTAGAAATCCTACTTTTTTTGTAGACAAATTATAAATTATAATGATGAATGAAATGAACCAAAATCTAAAAAACATTTTGAGATGCAAAGAAATTCAGGGTAAAACCATACGTATATATAAAAAAATTTCATAAATTCTCAATTTAATTTTTCTAAAAGCACCTTTAAATAAATTAGTATTTCACCCACAATAAAACTTCTGGTTCCTTTCATTGCCCATATTATTTAAAACACGTGCTGAAATGTTTATGTAAATTCCTCTATCACTTTTTGAGAGATCCTGTTAACGGCATATAATCCGGAAACTACAGATTATCTTTCATTCATCAGTCAGCCACAAATTTGTCTTAACGTCTCTTACAGAAATATACGTACCTAGATTCATAGTATACAGAATCATAGTTCATAGAACCTAGAATCATAGTTCCACAAACAGTAGATTGCATATAATATCGGAGAACGCAAACGCAATTATTTAACATTATAAATACCATCCTTTGATAACTGATTTGATAATGGCACTCCTATATAATTGCTGATTTTTTTTTCGAAATATGATAATTGATTCTGCAGTAAAAAAAAAACATACTGCAAAATCATTTTTTAAAAATAATAGATTTTCACAAACACTTTCTTCCTTCAAATACATACAGAATATTTGCAAGATTTCTTTCAATATTCCAAGTTCTGACAATCTTTCATATCCAGATACAGTTTGTACTTTTTAGTTGATATAAAGAGTGCTCAAAACTCTCAGTAAAAGTGACTTCCAGTCATTGTAGTAGAGAAAACGTGAAACACAAAACTCACTTGGTCACCACCCTAC
The DNA here is from genome assembly GCA_026543055.1 of Argiope trifasciata. NCBI lineage: Eukaryota > Metazoa > Arthropoda > Arachnida > Araneae > Araneidae > Argiope > Argiope trifasciata. The sequence goes on from JAPMOQ010034408.1 coordinate 105,551, forward strand.
ACATATTCAAGCTCATTATTTTGCGATCTCATTTCTCATTCAAGTATCAATCTCCAATCGTCTTATTCACCACCATGTTATAAACTCTCCATGAAAGTTACTTCCAGTCAATGTAGTAGAGATAACTTGACCACAAAACTCACTTGGTCACCATCTTACTTATACATATAAAGGCAGTGAAATGACAACACCAAAAATGTCTAATTAAAATAATTAAGTGAAATATATTGTCTTATTGTCGAAGCAATCGGATTTCAATTCTCAAATTATATGCTTTATTCACTTGAAGGCATTTCTTTAAAAAAAAATTCATTTTACTTCTCCAAAATCTGCGACTTCCAGAGGAAAAGAAATCATTTAAAATGAGATAAGAAATTCTCACCTTTTTTTATTATTTGAGTGAAAACATCGTTAGAAAACTACCAAACAGGCCTTCATTTTCAAAGAATATGTCTGCAAAAAGGTTCGAAAGGGGAAAAAATGAAAAAAAAATCGTTAGAAAAATGAAAAAAAAAAACTGCAAAAATGTTTCCAAAGAGCTGAGAAAATCTTTTCGCTCGGGATGAGAAGAAAGTTGGAAAATTGGGTTAGTCTGGCGTTTTCGGCAAACTTTTAGTCTGGCAAAAAAAATTGATGAAAACTTTTTTACATTTAGAAAAGTTGCATTGAAAAGAATTGTTTAATTTTCCTACTATTGCCGAGTTGATATTTTTTTAACACAACTTTTTTGACAAAAATAAAAGTAACAATCTTTCTAGAAATATATTTCGAAAGGTTAGAATTACTTTTAAAAGAAATCTCCAAACGAATTTATTTTATTCTGGGCTGATGTCTCAATAATTGCGTTTACACTGACTATATATATATTTTAAATTTTATAAAACTTCGATTATCTTGTAATATTTAGATAATAAATTATTTTCATGTTTAACTTCGCTTGTTTTTTCCTGTTTTACTTAGGTTATGTAATAGTGATGGAAAAACACAAAATATTTCCAACCCTAAAACCTTGAATAATAAAGTTTAAAAAAATAGAATTAATATTATTTAAGCTCCTCCTTTATATATCACTCAATTTCAGTGAATCTATTCATTCCCGATACGAAATTAAGTCATTCTTTCTATCATTCCTAATGAAACAAGATAACTATTTCAAAATATATATCCAAGATCATCTCTTCTGTGGCAGCAACGCGGCTGGTGTAAGCTAGTACTGAATAAAATTTCATTTTATTTCTTGAAAAACACATAACCATTCAAAATGTCTAATGTATAGTGAGAAAAAAATTGATTGAAAATTCAATAGTAAATTTTCCTCTCTGTGAATAAATAAAAAAGGGTAATAAATAAATTAAAATAAAAAACATTTCATAAGTACGATTAAAGCAGAAACAGTAGACACATAATTTGGAATTTCCAGCAAGTAAGATATTCTTACAATTTTCAGACTCTTTAAAGAAACACATCAGAGAGCTTCCTTTGTTTTGCATATTCTTAATAGCTCCCATTATACTGAAAAGCAGAAATGCTCAAGCATTTATTACAAAACATTTTACTTCTAATTGAATAGGAATAGGAGAGCATTACATGGAAATTTCCATAGTATTCCATCCTAAGCATTTTAACTAAACATCATAAACAAAAACTGAAAAAAAGGTTTTACCGAATACCACACAGAGACAAAACTTTTCATCAAAAGATAATGGAAAGAGAGGAATACAAAGTCATGAATATTAAAATCAATAATTTAACTTTAACAGTTTATGATGCGCCATTTTAAGATGATGAACATGTATCAAAATATAGATATCAATTAACGAGTTTACATTCCTTTAAAATAATTTTCTTTTATGGGTGACTCATTAGCTGTAAAATTGTTTGAAAATATTGAGCTCCTGTCCATTGTCTTCTTCGCCTTATCAAACTTCCAAAGTTTCAAATCAAAAAATGCATTATGCGTTCGAAATATATTATTCGAGTCTTAAATAACTTCTTAATTAACTTTTTGAATAATTTAAGATAATTACTATTATTTCATCACCATTCAATTGGGCTGTTTCGAACTATTTAAAATCTATCTTGCCTCTAAAAAAAGCACATGCTTTCTTGAGTGCAACACCATTAAAATAATAGTTTGAAGGACAAGCTAAATGAAAAACCTTAATTTGATTCTGAATTTTAATTAATGCTTAAGTATACGAAGTATAATTCAGATTTCATGGATGTTTTTCTTGTCCGTTTCAAAAGTTTTAAATTAATCAAATGATCGCTAACCTGCTCTTTCAACGTTACTTCAAATAATAATTAATAGCCGTTAATAAAAAACCGTAAAAAGAATTAAATAGATTTTTTCTTTTAATTTTCAACTTGAAGCATTCCTTGAAAGTTTCTACGATGGAAATGTTTACAATAAAAGAATTGGACTAAAAAAAATACGGGAAAAGAGAAGCGTTTGCAAGGAAACACCCGAGTTTGAACCACGGACCTCTCTTACTGCAGTCGAATGCTCCACCACTGAGCTATACCCCCGCACACCAGACACTTCTCTTTCACGTCTATGAAACAAATTACGTATTTTAAATAGGAAAAAGCATTGTCTGGCTCAGATTGGAAAACCGTGCAGAATAAAATAAGTGCCGGAGAACAGAAAAAGATAAGCGCTTGCAAGGGGGCACCCGGGATTGAACCGGGGACCTCTCGATCTGCAGTCGAATGCTCCACCACTGAGCTATACCCCCAAACATCAGACATTTCTCTTTCACCTCTCTGAAACAAATTACGTATTTTAAATAGGAAAAGGCGCTGTCTGGCTCAGATTGGAAAACCGTGCAGAATAAAATAAGTGCCGGAGAACGGGAAAAGATAAGCGCTTGCAAGGGGGCACCCAGGTTTGAACCGGGGACCTCTCGATCTGCAGTCGAATGCTCTACCACTGAGCTATACC